>JAQGAO010005267.1:0-13833 GCA_034697705.1 Ommatoiulus sabulosus
TAGGATAGGATAGCTCTGTGAGACGTCTCGGGGGTCACCCGAAAAGTACAACAGCCAACAGGCTCGCGTGACGCGCGAAACGCAGCTCGGTGGAAACCCAGCTTAGTAGACGTGCGGCAATATGATCGAATCATACGATTAAGGGCGGCATAGGAAAAAATCCGTTCTGGCTGTTTTGACCGAATAAATTGGCTAACCGAATTGACAGGCTTTCACTGTAAAAGTAAATGTAGGCTACCTGTGTATCAGAATTCCATGTATTGTTAGTTATTCATTCTCTTTGTTAGCATTATATGCCGCGTTGCTTAAAAGACGTGAGCTTTGCCATTATATTTTGAGTTTGCTTAAGAAAGTGCGACTTTGTTGACATTTGCTATTCGGGACACACCTGCAGGATTTCGTTAAAGGTCCAAGAAGCCGTTCATCACTTACTTGAATGTTATATTGACCAGCAACAGATACAGTATGCCTACAATGGTAAAATCTGCCAAATGTTCAGAAATATTACTACATGTATTAGATTCAAGAACTCCATTTTTAGTAAGGAGTTGATCGGTTGACGGCGTGCATATTTTTCCTTTTATTATATTTTGGTTTAAATTTTTAATTTGTATAAATATCGTTATGGTTTACAGCAGTGTGTGAAATCAATAAATGCTATATTGAAATAATTAATCTCTATTTGGGTGGTACATATGATATCCTTGAACCCCTGACGAACATTCGGTAAAAATAAAAAACATTGACAGAAAGGCAATAAATATCTCAAAATAGATCGTGGGTATAGATTTGATATTACAAGTATTAATCGTTTAAGTTTTAATTACTTCGGTTTTAAAAGCCATTAAGAAATAAAATTATTTGAACTTGTTACTAAATATGAAAATATACTGCATTGGATCAAAATTGATGTATTGAGCGTGTTTGAGTTTTATTAAAATTGAGCGTTATTGACGTATAATTCGATTACAAGCTTTCAATTTCATCGATTAAATTTTACTAATCGATCTAAAGTTTTAAATTCAAATTCCTTACAGGCAGTAATAACAGATTTTCAGAACTCCAAAGCTATCAAAATGAAAAATTGAATGTGTAAAAACATATTTGAAACGCATGGCGATAAGAAATTTCATTTCAAAACTGGCCGACGTCATAATCAGCGCCCACTGCCTCTCCCCATCCTTCCCGGATTAACCGATTAATTCTCGTAAGCAAATTATCATTTTGATTATCCTACTCGTGAAATATTAAAACCTTCCTATTTGAGGTCATTTCATTGTTATCGTTTGCAACACAAATATGCATTATAGGCGGTAAATCAACGATGGGGTGATGTGATATGAGCAAGTTTTAGATCTTTACCTAGATTTTACCATTGGATTCATGCACCAATAAAACACCTGCATCATTCGTTGGGTTTGTCTGACAGGAAACAAGACCTTGATTCATTCGCGGTTTACAACGCCATTATGACGTGGGTTTACCCAGGTGGCAAACAACAAAAAAACACGTAATGCCATTACATAAAGTGCATATGCATCGCAATCGCTGCACTATTCTTACGAAGGATATCATCTTGACACAACGTTGCAAACCGAAGGAATGATATAATCAATACTTGATTGAAATCCATTTTTTCCTAGTGATATAAAACACGGGAAATATAGAAGTAGCTGTCCTATGATGATGAGGAGTTCAGAATTTGCAACTACGTGTTATAGGAACTTATGAGACCAGAAACCAATGAACTAGAAAAATTATGATCCACGAAACTTGGATTAATTTATCAGCGATGGAGAATGCTTTGAACCCTGAAGCTGTAGATCTTTTAAACTTCATCGATCTCGCCACGGACAACATCAGATCCACCCTGCATAAATCAGAAACCAGATTTTATCCAAAACGACGGGTTAATCACCGAAAATACCTCCAAAAGCAAGTGAAACGATGTCGAACAGAACCCAGAAAAATGAAAAATGGTGTTGATGAAGCGATCCATTCAGGTCCTCGTTTGGCGCAAATTCATTTCGATGTACCTGCACATACAAGTACAGGAATGTGCGATTTTGTTTTAACTGCGCGTCAGCAAAACCTCTCCAGTAACCATTTCAATATAACCGAAACTGAAAACGCATCTAAAAATTGCAGCGATGGAAACTCATCATTCGGTAGTAACGATTACTCTGTTTCTGGAAAATGCCACAACTATGTCTTAGCGGTGCAACATTCCACTCCGTCACAATCGCCGATGAATTTGGCAAATATATCAGGTGTCTGTTACAGTCCGTCAACGGATGTGTCTTCTCCATATCCGAGCAGCAGAGTTTCTTCAAAGAGTGACCGTTCCAATGGTCCTTTATCCATCAATGGAGGTAATTTATTACAATATTCTACTATTATATCCTGCAAACATATAAGTATTCATTAGGCAAGAATTGTTATTGCATGACATGCATGGGCCACTTTCAAACCCATGTTAATTATAAAAAAAATCCATTATCCATATTGAACACGTCCATCCGAGAAAACAGACTTACACAAATAAGCAAAGTTTAAAATTTAGGCATCAAGAAAATAAAAGGATTTTAGTTGTATGTAAAATATATAACGATTAAAACATATACAGTAAAACCTCTTAAAGTCGAGAGTTGTAAAGCTACCGTTTTTGTAAAACATCAAGTTCAATATATGGCTTACTTCGACTATACCATTTGATAGTGACAATAAAATTCCGAAATACAATATAATAAAATATTCTGATTTGAACTTTTGATTTTAAAAGCTAAAGTAGGACGGCAACTGTCAATTTTCTTTAATTGGCAAATAAATTTAACTTTAACAAAAATCGAGCAATCACCCATTACAATTAATTTAATTAAACTAAACACTTTCGAAATGGTATTCTTAAAACACGTGTTAATACGACACTTGATCCAAGATCGCATGCAATCTATAACATTTCTTTACAGTAATAATGACAAGTTTTGAACAATATTATTAAGCAAACTCACATTTTGAATTGCTGAAACTAATGTTAATACTTTTCAAATTTGCAGTTCCGTTCGACAGCAATGCGTTTGATTCCAATGAACTTCTTACTCAAATTTCTACGTTAGAGAGCATCTTTAATGAGACTAACTGGACAGAAAATGAAGAGGAGGCCAATTTATACAGGTCTCAGATGACGGACACCACCTGGTTTCCATCCTCACAAAAATCCTGTAGCGAATTCTCCGTGAGAGATGAAGAAAATATGTTCCCATCTTGCCAATATAGTAAAAGATCATCTGTGTTTGGGTCACGAAACGAAAGTATTCGAACAAGAGAAGATAAGGACCATACACCCGAAATGACATCTATAACTAATTTTTCACGTTCATTTCCTTTACCAAGTGAAAACCTTCAAGAAAACACGTTTAATTATGAAACGCGCTTGCCCAAATTGCAGAAGCAATCAGCAAGTTGCAACAATAGTTGGTTTATTGATGCTTCAAATGTATCATTTTGTCAACCTAATTCCTACACGGATACAAATTCTGGAATAAAACCAACGTCAGCAATTCGCCAGTTCTCAGAATGGCCAGAATTGCCACAAAGTATGTACCATTTCGCCGACACTTCCAACCAGTCCACAAGAAATAGTTGTCAAATAAATGAATGCCAAAACGTGTCATATGAAAAGCCAGTGGAGACTGCAAATAGTTTTTATTACTTGGAAAACACATTTTCAAATGAAAACTCGTCCAATGGGAGAACTTCAGTAACTAGCGATGGACTGATAAGAAACGGAAGTTACGAAAATCAGCGAGATGACTTCAGGTCTTTCGGACAAAACGCAATGGACGTTTGCTTTGTAGCCAGCAGTGGAAACTACAAAGTTCAATCAGTTTGTAGCAGTGCGTAGTAAATTGAAGAATGCTTCATATTTAAAAAGCAGTGCATTTTTAATGTGAAATCAACATTAGGAAATTCACGTACGTGTATACAATTTCTGTATATTCAAAATGCATTTCAAAATGTGCATGACAGTACGACTGCAAATTCATTTGCAGTGATCTTATAAAGTGAGTAATCGGCGAAATGCATGTTCTGTAACATTTGCTTTCGTTTAAAGTTTGTGAATTTTGTGAAAAAGACGCCCATAAAATTTGAAAATAATTGCATATCCTTTATCGAAAATAAACAATGAAGGTCAACAGTTGAAACTGAAGTTTGTGAACATGGACGCTAAGTTATTTTCTCCAAACGTTTTTATGTTATGGAAATTAAAAACGGGTTTAATGTCTAGTTATTATAAGCATAATATGAAAAACACTGTTCGATTTAAATAAATTTATCAGATGCATTTTTATGTTTGGATTTTTCATTGGGAGTTATTAATTTTCCCATTGGAAATCTTCTTAGAAAAACGTTCGCTAATTAAGTATTTTATACGAATGACGATTCATTTCAACTACTAGCCTTTTCTTAAATACACCGTATAGGAAAATATCAGTTGAATTTATCAACATCAATCGGCATCTACGTGCCATTATCAGCTCTTACGTCATCATTCAACGTGTTTAACATTGTTTATCACTCAGGACATTGCCTCATAATCTTTCGTGTGTAAACAATGAAAATAATATGCTTTTACAAGTAAACTCGTATAGGATATGGGTGGCTTTGTCATTGTTATGCACTTATGAGACTAAATGTCCTCTTTCATCCTGCCGCCAATGTAACCCTAATTCCGTAAAAATTCTGACTAATATCATAATTTGGAACAGGACTTTTTCTCGAAAGGCGTATTTTTAATATCCAGGCACACCTGATAAAATATTGCAACCTAAATATAAGTCAGAGAGCACTGCAAACAACTTTCTAATGGGTCTTGCAAGAGGACATCCTGTCAAACATTGCCACGCATTTAATACAATGCCCTTTGTTTGCCAACGGGAATGAATTTAATAATAGTCCAAATAGGGGCATACGGACGTGGTCCTAAGTGGGAAAGAAATCCGATGAAATACTGTAGGCTATAGTGCAATTTACACAACTCATTAAGCGCATAACTTCAATAAACTTTATAAAAATTTATTTTACGCATTTTAAGTACTACGAGCTACGGAGCTAGTTATAAACATACGCGTTACGATTTTTTTTAAAAATGTACACATCTTAAAACAATAGCCGTACTCAGGAAATGCCGTAGCTTGCACGTATGGAAAACGTAAATGTAAATGAAGATGTAGATAGTTCCGTCTGGCGGCGCGTGCGCATTTCTTTTCTCTATTACGCTATCTAATAACTATACTGTATAAACATACTGCATATGTTAACACGTATATATAAATTCATTTTACATGTAGCATACTATAGGCATTCAACATGTTTTTTACATGTAGCAAACATGGGTTTTACAGGTAAAATACTTGGGATATACTACATGTAAAACAAATGTTTGCTACATCTAAAATACATGCATGCGACATGTAAAATGCATGCAAATACATGTTTTACATACCATATTACATGTATTTTGATGTTACATTGTATATTATTTATACATTGTAGGCCTAATTAACATATGATATACCGTATACGTATAAACAGTATTTATTAAATAAATGCTTATAGTGCGCATGCGGCACCAAACGGAACTTTATCTACATTTACATTTACGTTTTAAATCTACGGATCAAGCTACGGCATTTCCTGAGTACGGCTAATGTGTGATATCAGTTTTATCTTCGACTAGGAAAAGGCACTCATACAATGTTGTTTTATAAAATTAAAAAAGGACACATGTTACGACAACATTACAGTATGTGCAGCAAATATAAAATTATGTATATAACAATTGCTAACGCATTATATTTTTTAACATACAGTATAAGCAAATATGTGTATGTCATGTGCATACATGCGTTTACGTAGGGTTTTTCATGTGACTTATTGTTTATATTTGTTATTTCACGCCTCAACGTTATTTACATATACATTAAGTGCAGGAAGGTATGCAAAAATTACAAATCATATAAAATTCCAAAAACTTTCAAATTTTTCTCTCGAATTTATCGATTTTAAAAAAATAAAAAAAAATGTTTTGTTTACACAAAGCTCTACAACCATTCGTCTTAGATGTGTTTTATGATCTGCCAATTGGAGATACCTTCCACTTTCCACGACAAACAACAAGCGTTAAAATCTACGATAAGTTTTCTTTTTTCATAATTGCAAACTACCTGCACGCACAATTTCATTGAACTACTTCCGTCTGTACAGTTTTACACCACTTTTAGCAATTGATTTTCGTATTTGGTTTTACATGTAGAGCCATAGAGGGTGTAGAACCCGTGCACTTTAAATGAAACGAAAATGTAAATAAGGAAAATCATCTACTGTACATTGAACCAAATAACGACATAAGTAATCAAAGAATAGTTTTACAAATAAAAGAGAATACACAGAGGACAATTAGAAATACTATGCATTGGTCCTAATAGAGAGAAATTTGCAAAAAAAAAATTAAATTGAAATTCACAGCTGAGCTAATGCCCATTTTTATACAATTATAGGGAGTTCTTAAAAAAATGCAAACAAGAGTTCAATTTAGAATCCTCACGTGCCAATATTATGACGTTTGTACTGTGCTATGAAGTTATTAAATAAGCAAAAATTCATTATTTTATAAGTTGTGCTAGCTGGCAGTGGAATAATTTTTTTCAGAAAATACATTTGAAAAACACGAGGTCGTGGCTTTTCTTTTAGATTTAACTATTTCTAAATGATTTCAACTTAATTGATGAACCTCGATTTCATTCCATTGTGGATCAAAGAGAATCAGGTCGTTTGCGATTTTTCCGATTGGGCAGCAATATTGGAATACAATCCAGATTCACCTGCGCAAAAATAGAGCGTTATTTAAAAATACCAAATGTCCGATTTGGTAGATCCTCGTGATTCGGTCAAATTATTCAAAGGAATGTCAAAAGAGTCACCAGCCTGGGTTGTTTCGGTTGGCAAAAGACGCTCTCCGTCAACAGCAGAATGCAGCAAGGTGTTAGAAGGATCATGCGACATGCGATTAGTAGAGGCAGAGGACAGGCTGGATTTTTGTGATTCAATGGCAAATTCGACGTCTGAATTGTTGGAATCAACGTGCGGCTCTGTCTCAGAAATAGCGCGTTCAGACAGCACGGAGGTAGTGTCAGTAAGCTCGGAAAAGACAGTGTCAGTCAAATCGGATGCTCCAGTTGTGACTGACAACAGGGCAGTTGCCTCAGTCATTTCCTGGTCACTCGTGTCACAATCCAAACCGGATGATTCAGTGTGTCTTTTTCTGAATGGGACGTCAGACTGTGCCATGCCAATAATATCAACCATCGACTCACCATTAACGGGCATCCTGGTTTGCTTTTCCATCAATAAATCTTTTACGCATTCGTGAATGTACGTGTACTGATCCTGCAAAGGGGGAATGGTGTTTTTTATACTCTCAAACATATAGTAGTTGGACTTAGCATGATTATGTAGCGCGTACCTCTGTTTGCACCATATTTGTTCTATAGTTCCTCATATCTCGAACTGTTCCAAAAATGTCCACAAAATCGTGATCTTCGATGTGTTGCATTAGTTTATCTACTGCGATGAACGTGCCAGTTCGTCCAACACCAGCGCTAACGATTCAATTCAATGTTGAGATAATCCAAAATGAAACATACTTGTAAAACAGACACGACTATGCAGGAAACTCTGTAAAATCACCTGCAATGAACAATAATAGGACCCGAGGATTGATGTGGCATATGATCACGCACACTCCGTACAAAGTTGATCAAAAGTGACGTATTTTCAGGACATCCGAAATCTGGCCACATCGTGAAATGCATCTGCTTAACTTCCATTGTTCTGGAACCCTAAATTAAGTAAAGGCCATTGAATGCGTTATTGACATCAAGTCCGATTTTTCAGTTGGTTGAGTGAACGGCAGATGGTTGATGGATTGATGGATTGATGGCAGACGGTTGATGGATAGTTGTATTTCTAAAGTGTGCTTTACAGCAATATTGATAACATTCACGTGGGAATGGAAACAGTACATGTATAAAGTGTCGGCCAATATTATGAACCATGGACAAATGGGTAAGTTCAAGTCAAAATATTAAACAAGTCATGCCACAATGACAAAGTGTTACGAAATGACAAAACATAACATAACTTATCCCTGTAACTTATATGGAGGAAAAAAAAATGTACAGCTTCAGAAAATGAGATTTATGCAACAAAAAATTGCAGTTTGGGAATCATTATTTATAAGTGCTCGTGGACGGCAAGTCTTTCAATTAATTTCAACTGACAATTTTTGAAAATCTAAAGTCGCGTGATTTGACAAGAGACAACATGTCAACATCCATTTTAAGAACTGCAATAAATTCCCGAGGTGTTTGAAGCCAATACTCGCTGCATGATGTTACGAAATATTCTTGAATAGGTTGGTGTCGATTTTACCTTTTCTATTTCGGAAGAACGGGGAATCAATTCCAAAAGATCTGACAGATCAATTTCTGTAGGAGAAGTGGTCATTGGCAATTTCTATAAATAGACCATTATTGAATCCAAAACGTAACATCGGCCTAAATAATAATCCATTTTCTGCATTATCTAAAATTCCACTATATTTCCTCATAAAAGAACACGTGTTACATTTACCTATATACTACTCGTAAATTCAGATTTCCTCTTAGTAAGCACTCACCAAATGCAGATTAAATATCCTAAGTGAATATCCGGTTAAAATTGACTCTGATGTTAACTTCACTGCTAAATCGCCATAATAATGAGTTTCTCTATCTCCCGGCCAATATTGCTCGCATTTTTCCTATAACAATAAATAAGATAGAAGTATGCTGACAAACTTTGAAATTTGATTAATTTAAGTTACATTTTTAAAGTTTACCCACCTTGCCTCTTTCTATGCATTGAGTGACCATCACTATCATAGGAGAATTTTGTTCCCATACCATTCTCCAAAAGTCATCTTTGGTATTTGGCAATGGTCCTTGAGAAGCAATAAATTCCCGCTGAGATCTGTAGCCCTGAAATTTAACCGCATTTAACTCGCATTTGCCAAGTAAATCTGATGAATCATAAGTCAAATATATATTTACCTACCGGTATATAGGATGCATTGATAAAATCTGTGAATACGTCATCGGCAATTGGCAATAGTTTCACTCGGGAATGATCGACTATAAATAATCCAGAAAAAGTTTTTAACGTCTATTCCAGTTGGCCCAATGTTTTTTAGTTTTTGGATACGACAACGCCATATTTTGATTTGAAATATTAATTTCTGGCTGGAGAAGTTTTCCGTTAATATTCGTTTAATAGCAAAGGAATTTTATACCGGATATAAAATTCATTTATATTTTTGAAACATGGATGATATTATTGAAGAGTAATTGTTGGGTTAAGACAACGATGAATCTTAACGTTGGGTTAAGACGACGATGATAACGACAGTGTTTTGCTTACATGATGGAAAAAAAATCTACAAGTAAATTTTAGTAATCGATAGCATTTTTTAAATTAACTAAAACGGCATCTCATCATACGAGTTTTGTGAGTATATACAGTATATATAGTATTTTTGTATATGATAAAATAACTCTCCTGTGGTAGGTAATGCCAATATCTATCCTAAAATAATTACTGGTTTTGGGGGGCTCCTTCAATAATCGAATCAATTGAATACAGTATGAATGCCAGAGAAGCATTGTAAGAATGATCCAAAGGATACACAGTAACAAAATTGTTAAATTAATATTTCAAACGTATATATATATTTACATGGTAATATGTTAATCCAGCGATTCTTTGGCTTATTTTCATTTAACTGAGCCACGGTAGTTGGGCATGACGGGCTTCCACTGATTATCTCCTGGAATGAATTTCTTTATTAAATTAACGAATCACAATTAAATATTTGTATTCTCCGATAAGCAACATACTAAATAGTAATTGTAATTGGAGAATATAAATATTTAATGTTTACGTACTTCAAATTCTTGGGAAAACTTGAAAGATGAATCGGCTGTCATTGTCCGATAATGTTCTTCAAAATCCACGAGGCGAACAGGTCTGGTTCAAAAAACATTTTCAATCGCATTTTTAACACATAATTTAAGGTAATCAAGTTTCTCTATACCCTTACAAAACTTACTTAGATGTAACTCGAAATGGTATAGCAGTTCCAGGAGGATCTTTTGAAGACCGTCCACTTTGGAACCATTTATATACATACGGAAGTTTACTATTGAGGAGTAATTGTTAATTTATGACAGACACAAGTTGGAGGCCATTCAAAAAGGACATCTTCATGTAGAGGGTATAGGGAGGGATAGGTTGAGTCACGGACACAATGTGGACAGGGCAGGAGCGTGGGGCTGCATTTCGAAGACTTGCATCATACTGAAAAAATCAATCACTCGGCCCTGGGACAGGGGGAGGGAGGGGGGCATGATCAACTCGGACGTTCACTTGATAAAAAAAATGCCAAAAAAAAAATCAGTTCCTAAATTGAAGGGGAAATTGAGCGCAATATCACATAGGTGATGTGTTATAAATTGCAAAAGTCAATAAACAGGGTACCTCCAGTCCTGGAAAACCTGGAAATGTCAGAGAACTTAAAAGCACAGGGTCCCTTTGAAAACTTTCAAATTTTCCCAGTACAAATTCGCAACATTTTCAATCTTTTCCGAGGTCATCTTTACAAATCTTTCCACATTTTCTCGAGGACAAATTTGCAACATTTTCCACGTTTACTCAAGTACAAATCTTCAACATTTTCAACTGTTTTCGAGTACAGATTTGTAAGATTTTCAACAGTTTCCGAGGAGAAATTTGCAAAATTTCCAATAGATTTTCCGAATACAGTTTTTTTAAAGTTTCGGAAGTCCGAATGAGGAGAGGGGGTGTCCTGATTGACCAGACACAATGCGGACAGGGCCGGGGTAGGGGGAGTCCAATTTTCGGAAAATTTTGAGGACGTCCTTTTTGAATGGCCCCTTGGAAGATAATAAAGACTGTGTTTTGCTTACATGATCTTTTTCTTCTGCAAAGCAACCAAAAGAAATCCCAATAAAACAAGCATCAATAGAAAAGTTGAAACCCAGGCTATTATCAAAAGAACTTCTCCTTGAGCTGAAATTAATAAATATATCTATTTATGAAAAACAACGACATACTGTATGTGAAACATTTCGACGATGATTCGATGATCCATGAAATTAACAAGGGTATTTTATCAAAATAATGCACGGATAATACCTGTAATTCTATGAGCTAGATATTACGATAAACTTGGAGCGCCAAATTATAATATAAAAATGTAGAAACATATAGTTGAATAATCAATTTGAAAAAGGCGCATAATTTTAAATATACAATACAGTATATATGTATATACGGAAATACAGCAGCACTTTTGTATTGCAGAAGAATATACCGATTAAAATAATATTTTTAATCGACCTAATTTTTCATTATATTACGAATTATAGTAAAGTTAATATTACATAATGCTGTTATCTAATAAAATTATTAATGATAAATACTACAATTAAATATAGTATTAAATACCAATTAGTAGCTACTAACGTTCAATTGGCAGCGCTGGAGTATAACAATATCTTTCTAATTCCTTTCCAAGTCCGCGAACGTTCCAAGTTTTAGCTCGAATCTGCAATTCCAAACAATGAAACATTAAAATACTTATAAGAACCCAGATTATGATAAACCGGGTTTTATGATATAGCTCATTTACCATAAATTTATATTTATATCCACGACGAACGTTGGAAATATTATAGTGATTTTCTTTTAATTTCTTGCTATCTTGATCAGACGGTTGACAATTTGATCCATTCTACAAATTATAATTAAAATTATGAGAAAAAAGTATTATAAAAAATGTAAAAAACCTGCTAATACTATACGTGACTTATTACATGTATTTAGATTAATTAATGTACACATACGGGAAAACAAATGAAGACATCTACTTTATAGTACTCAAATACTCCATTAAAGTTATCAGGTTTTTCCCAGGAAATTTTAGCGTAGTTTTCTGAACATGTTGCACTACCGTTTTTTATTGGTGTTGGACCTAAAATTAAATCATGATGTTAGGTGTATACCAAAAGAATTCAACGCGTTTTTTTAAACCTAGTGGCATTTTAGGGTTCTCTGACAAAACTTTGATTTGTCAGTTACACCAATTTATTTTAATGAATTCTAAATTAATGGGATTTTAATCGTTATATAACATATTCCACTATATCCTCTTTATATAGCGGAAAGTGAATCTCAAAATGGCTGTCATTATCGACAATCGCATTACAATAATCAATACTGGATGAGAAATTTTAACTTGGAACTAGGGGGATTGCGTAGCTTTTATCCATTGAAGAAATAAATAAATGCATGTTAACATAACATTAAGAAAGACTATTTTAAACAAAAAATGTTCTTCTGTTGAAAACATTATTTTACGACTATCTCAAACATTATTTCTTTGAAGCGAAAAAAATGATCCATTAAAATAAGATTTTTACAGCTAATTTATCAAGCGAAATTACAAAGGTAGGAACTTACTACTGGGCTTCGTTTGGAATTTTTTTGAAGCTTTCACTGTAACAGAAGAAGCACTGCCAGCCTGCACCTGAGCACGATAAAAAAACCATTAAATTAATAGGCATAAAATTACAATTCATAGTTATTTCTAAAAGGTTACAAATCTACAAATTTATAATGAAGTGCAAAGGAATTTGTTTCTTTACACTGCGTGCCTCTGGGATGACTCTATACCAGCAATATAGCAATATACCAAGTTAGCAATATAGGTACAGTATATTATAACAGAGGCTTTACAGAAATAGTGCTATTTTATTTATGTAAATATGAAAGTAAAAAGCGAATTAGATGGCCAATTGCAAAAACAAAATTACCTCAACATTATAGTGAGTATAAGGTGATAAACCGGTCAATTTACATTCAGCAGACATGTTTCTGTCAAACTCGGTTGGAATCATTTTACAGTCGATATCTGGATTATCGTTGACTGCACTTGGCGAAATTTTTGTAACATCATCACCATTGAATCGCTGTTTATTACAACAACAAAAATGTTGGGTTAATAAAATGAGCAAGAACATTTTCGGTTGAATATCGATACCCACCCAAGTGGTTCCATTGACAGTTATGTTATAAGTCAATGTGCAATCTGTTTCAGACCGATTAAAACGGATGGTGGCTTCACTGCTACTGGTTTCTGGATCGAAAACTTGTATTTGGACTCGGTTAACATCTGTAATGAAAAGTATTTGTTCATAAGAAACGGGAAGTGATTTCATTAGTAGGTTTAAAATCGTGCTTGAGTAAATGAGATCATGCATGCTATATTTGATGCTGCAAGGAATAATGGGATTGGAAGCAATGGCTGCGGTTGATACACGAGTATGGCATTAATTATGGATTGAGATGCATGGATGGGTTGGTTGGTCCCATTAGCTTTGAGGTTTCGTCATTCATGAAGATTAAAAAGGCCGACATGCTGAATTAGTAGTTAAGCCCAGACTGGTTAACCCTTTATCTCCCCCGGTCCATTTAAATGGACATTCAAAGAAAAATTGTAAATCGAAAACCTGACTACATAGAATTATGATTTTAAATCCTATGGATTCTATGTAGAACAATGCAGTTTTTATATCTCAGCTTTAGATGGCGCCAAATGCACCATTTTCTTGTTATTTTTATTCAAACATGGCTGCCTTCACAAGTCACTTCACA
>JAQGAO010005268.1:0-13832 GCA_034697705.1 Ommatoiulus sabulosus
TAAGTCATTCTTTCCTGAATTTTCCGAATTATGTTTACTTTATTTAATTTACTAGCTGGAAGGCCCGGCTTTGCCCATGCTGTGATAGTTTCTACGCTAGGCGTACCAGGCGAATCTGAAAGAAAGTATGACATACATGCTAAAAAAACTGAGTACATGTATGGCAATTTGTTTAAACATAGTTGAGTGGCATTAGCAAGAATTAGCTTCTCTCGAGTTTATTATGCTATAAATTCATTTTGTATTACCATAGTAACAGGTTGACCCGGCCCGGTTCGTCTCTCAGATTTGCCTGGTAGGCCTAGCATAGAAACTATGAACAGCCTGGGCAAAGCCGGGCCTTTCAGCTAGTTAAATAATAAACAAAAGTACATGTATTTTTAGTGAAAAAAAAAAACTTGACAAGAGCATTCACCCTTGCCGATGAATAAAATAAATCTTTGGATCATATCCGATCAAACATTTCAGATGCGATATACATTAAACGATTTTCGATGATTGATAATTTTAAAAATGGTTCAAACATGTTGTCTGGTTGTTTCTTCGTTCTCAAGTTGTAATCTCTACTTTCTAATGTATAGTTTTATTCAGAAGGTATAGCGCTGCTGGGTAACAGTTAACGGTTACATAATCTATAAAATGTAGTTGGTTAGGATACGCGTGAGTTTTCATTTGATTCTAACTAGTCTACAAATTCAATTCCTTTTTGCTCGTAACGGCATCGCCCAGTGTACGTGCTGCCATCTATTTCACCGCGCCTGGAACACACGCTCTTATCAGTTTATGAAAATGCTCCTGCACGCGTACTTTCGAAATTTTTGACTTTTGTTTCAGAAATATGGCGAGTTTTTAACAATTTTATTTATCAAAAACGACGGATAATTGCCGGAAAACTACCTGAACGAAATACCCTATTTTACATAGTTAAAATGTTCAGCGTGGGTTCAACCCTTTTCTTTAACCGAATTGAAAAACCACACAGATATCCAACCTCTCTGTCGTATAAAATTTGAAAAGTTTTAGATGAAATTCAACTTATCATCGTCCAGCGCTTTGCTATAGTGCAGCGATGGACGACAGCCACCCATGTAGGAATACAACGGGTTTGGTACAATTTTTGCAATATTGAATGCAGTTGAAATACTGCATACGGAAAAAAATGTCACATACTGAATGCTATATTCTCCCATTTACTGATCGAGCAATTTTCACATACATGTAGCAAATGAAGTAAAGTCACCCTTGAAAGACCATTAATGTCTTAAGGGAGGCATTTTAATTTTTGGATAGTCCTGGTAACGGGACACAAACGAATTAATTTCAGAAATGGTATAAGGAGATCTATATAGGACAACGTCCTACAATGTATAGAGAATTTAGTGTCCAAATTACGGTATTTTTCTCGATTGAAAAGGAGCTGGAATGAGCTGGATAAGTAAAACTTGCTAGTAATACGAGTTGATATACGTATACAGTATATCAACTGATATTATATATGTATGTACAGAATGCTCATATACATTTACATAAAAAGTGCTAAGCCGATGTATACATACAGTATATGTCTACATTAATAGTTTGAGTGAAAATATTCTTTACTGTTGGTGTTGAAATCAGTGCGTATACAGTGTATTTACATTGTACATTTTCTGAAAGCATGCAGGTCTGTAGCATAAGTTGTGGAGACTTTTATTTTCATAAAATTTATACATGTATAGTTTTTTTTTTTGTTTTTTTGTTTTTTTTTTCAAATTGCGTATTCAATATAAGCTGTGCGTAAGGAGAAATTGACTTCTTGATACAACTTGAAAGAAAGTACAGAATATTGTGCATCTATAGTTATTTAATTTACGAATTAAACTATATTTTCGAGTTAATTGTTATGTTTTTTGGATTATTCGGATACTCGTTCTTGTAAAAAGTTAACAAGACCTGGTGATGAATGAATATGTAGATATTATAGAAAAAATGCACTTCATTCCTAAGTAATAAACAGAAGTAATTTTAGTGTTAAAATGAATTTAACATTAAATTTTGACCATTCTTGTTGAAGTAAACCATAAAATAAGGTCTTATTTTTTTATGATATACACTGAATCATTTTAAATGCGTGGTATATTATATACGATTTTCGACGAATAAGGATTTTAAAATGGTTAAAGTTCATTTAAAAAAGGAGTCACCACCTTCTTGTTCTTTCATTCTCAAGTTGTGATCTTTACTTGCTAGTTTTGTTCAGCAGCTAGAGCTGCGAGTAATCGTATAGCGTAACTGTTTCGGCCATAATCTAGCTGATTAATGCGCGTGAGTTTTAATTTAATTCTACCTCGTCTACAAATTCAATTCCATTTTACCCGAAACGACATCACTCGATGTACGTGCTGCCATCTATTTGTCCCCGCCAATAACACGCGTTTTATCAAAGTCAACACGGATATATGTAGCGATGATAAAGCATCCTATACGTGCGAGCGTACGAGCTCTAGTGCCATTTAATGAAACTGCTGCTGTACGCGTACTTTCGCAATTTTCGACTTTTATTTTGGAAATACGGCGAGTTTTAATCGATTTCATTTATTAAAAACGAAGGAAAATTGCCGGAAAAATACTCGCACGAATTAACCCACTTTACATAGCTTAAACTTTCAACGTGGGCTCAACCCTTTCGTTTATCCAATTTGATAAACCGCACAGCTATCCCCCTCACTCTTGTATAATTTGGTTGCTTGTTTCAAGTAAGTAACAATGCTCAACTCGCAAAGAACTCAAATATATAAAACATAAAAAAACGAGACATCCTATTGGTACATACAGGGATCACTAAAAAGATGTCTGTATGTATTTGGGAGGCATTGCAATTTTTGGAAAGTCCTGGAAACGGGACAATAGCCAATGAATTTCAGAAATGGTATATTCTTAACATGTGTACACGAAATTAGTTCTACATGTAGGACAACGTTCTAGATTGTTCTGATTAGCTGTATTTTTTATGGATTGAAATACATGTAGTTCTGGATACTTTCTATTAAATTGTCTGCTAAATATATCAACTCGTTTTAAATACTCGCGTTCTAGGCAAGTCAATTTCAACACTCGGATATAGACAAAACATGTTTCACCATTATTTTTTTAAACTGCGTATACAGTACATGTATAAATTGAGTTCGGACTTCTAGACGGGGGACTTGTGAAAAATAATCTGATTCAAAGTTGCTTGTACAGGGTTTATCAAATTGAAATTAGCCGCCAATTTTATAATTATTTATGACGCCGTTAGAGGGCTATAGTGGCAACTGGCAAATGCTGACTAAGAAGTAATAACTACCTCTCGTTTGATACGACACATGCTGCCATCTACCACTTAGCAATGGAATTATGACGACTATACAGGGTGTGTATTCAGTAATTGTATTTCAACATCAAGTGGCAGCCACCTGGTTGCAAAAAAGTACAAAGGGAATTGAAATGTCTTACTCATTACTCTAACCATCATGCTGTTATTTTGCCCCGAATTTACATACGTTTAATAAACCAGTTTTTATAAAATTGATGATAAACTGTGAAATTTGACCAGTTTAATTAAAATGCGTGCAACTCTTATTAAGTTGTTAGCTGTTCCGGCCAAACTCTCTTCTTTTCCATTTTCCGTCATTCATTCACGGCATTGGTTGGTCACTGCCTAATGGTACTATGTATGTACTGACTGCAAGGTAAAGAATTGAATTGAATTATATCTGTTGCGGAAATGGGACGGACATACATGTACTGTACCTGATTTTTGAGGAGGCAGCTGATGACCATACATCAGAAAAAATTAAGAAACAAGAACCTACATAGAATAAACACGTAGCCTACGTGCAGGGAATATTTGGGGAAAGTCTTGCCCACTATGACGAGCCAAAAAGTAAGCTAACAGTACAATTTGTTACGTATGAATATGGATCTTATTGTTAGCTAAATTCCAAAATTGATGGTGGCGAATTTATTGAGTTGACGAAATTATGCCCCTGTCAAAACAAATCTTACGACAATTGGTTACTAAAACAGCGTGTTGGGTTGTGGATTTCGTTATATTATCCTGGAAAGTCATGGAAATCAAGTGTGGCGTACATGTCGATGGGAATCTGTTTAATGTTGCTGTTTATATGTATTCAAACGAGAGTCATACTACCTTGTCACGCAATTATTTAAATTATTTAACGCCATTTCGTATTCCAAATATAAATATTCACCCCTTTCTACACTTAGTTTAAACATTTCCACCACCATATAAAAATAAAGTGCTAGCTGAGCAAACCACAAGGTTAATCACCATGTCGCAGTGAAAAACGACACGGTGATTAACCTCGTGGTTTGCTAACTTTGTTTTTATACCATGGTGTAAATGTGTAAACTACTGTAAGTGCTGCAAGCTAGGGTTTCCCAACTACATTATCTAGCCAGGTACATTGTATAGAACCGGTCGAAATTATGAGATGCGCGATGTGCTGCCATCTGATGTTTTTCAAAGGAACCCACCCGAGCTTGTACAGGATGTACTCAACGTTGAATCATAAACAATGTCAGCAAATTGACATCGTTTGCAAAGGACATGACGTTATGCGATTTTACTGTGAAAGCGACTATGTGTTTGAAAATTCACGCGTTTCTTGTGTTCCTGTTTAAAAAATAAACTTTCTGTAGGATATCAAACTCCATAATTTATCCTATAGTGAATGGAGTTAGTTTTTTTACAATTTTCTTCTTAAAGTCACTTGAACTAAAAACACGAAGAAATTATTTTCACATTGTGACTTTTATGTCGTACAAGTATGAAGAAATTCCCTAGTTGTTTCTTGTTTTATATTTCATGTTGACATGGTTTCGGTTAGTACATGTACATACTGTATGATGGTTCGTGTAATGCCCCCTGGAAGATAGCTGACCTGCATGTATTGCAAATTGTCTTGCAAGAAAGCCAAAGGGGAGAGAATCTGTTTTACTTCAATTAAACTAAACTTTTGATGAAACTGAATTTTTGCATTTAATTGTTGCACATGATTTTAAATTAAATCAACGTGGTTAATCTTCGAACATTTATTTGATATATGCTAGTTGGTTGACATGAAAAGTCGGTGCTTTCCTACAGAAAACACGTGTTCCAAAGTCGTTATTTTGGCACTTATGAAAATTGTCGATGGATTATGGTAGGGACGACGGTGCATCGTTTTATTTACTCTATTTTTTGTGGAAATTGCGTCTGTTCGCGCCTCGACTCTTAGGCCATAACCTTAATCGGACCAATTGCTGAAATGCGTCAGCCAAGTTACAGCGTTAAAAAGGTTATTACTCGGTGAAAAATGGCGTTGCCGGACCCGGCCGCGTTGAATGATGCATCATGTCCGCATAGAAAACCGGTGAAATAAATGTCCGCAACAGAGGGCGCTAACTTCGCACGTGCTGTGTGAATCACATTGCGTGCGTAAAATACAATGCGGGAGGGTATCCTATGGCGCTCTCTTTTCTCTTTATTCCCCCTTCCTCCCTTATGCATTTGTTCCCTCGAAGCTGCTGCATTATCCCCTCCACCCACCTGCCAGCGCCATCTTGCGTGTGCATGATGGCGGCCATCTCGCAGCCCTCCCTCCCTCAAATTGCAAATGATGGAGAAGCCAAACAATGGCGAACGGACCAATGACGACGCGAGAACGGGAATACGATGCCTCGGTCGTGGATTGGTGAAGACGGTTACTATGGCGACACGGGGGACAAGGTGGACCGAACTCGAGGTCCCCGACTACACTGCTCCTGGTGGCCGGCGGGGACCTATTCCTAAAATACGTTTTTGTTTTCCGAATTGAAAACTGATTTCGCGCCAAATTACTGGCGAAGTTCGATCGCGATTCTTCATGTTACTACAAATCTTCGAAGTTACGTAATTGCCCGTTATCCCTTAGTGCAATTAACTTATTTCTCGGCATTTCTTTAAAGTTTAAATAAAATCATTATTTCGAGCGTTTCGGAAGCAAATATATATGGTCGATGATGCGTAATTGCAGTTCCATCTCACATTTATTTGTTTAAAAACGGTCCGAGAAAGTTTAAAAAAAAACAAAAAAAAGAACTGGAATGCTATTTTTGTATTAAGTTTCACTACAAGTGCATTAATTTCTTCATTTCGATCAATTTCTTATCGTTGCCCGAAATTAGATTCAGATCTACAATAACGCATTTTATCAATGGCAGGATTTTATTTCATCTTTTTTTGTCAATTTGAGACAGCGCGACGCTTTCTCGCCGTTTCCACGACCACTCTCAACCACCGGGGATGCGCCGCAGTTCTCGAGAGCAGCCACCACCAGGGTGCGCTTTCCCTTTCCATCGGCTCTGCTTCTGGATTCTTTGTTCCTCGAAGCCTCCCGCCCTTCCACGTTATCTCGAATCCCTTCGCCCTTTATCCCCCCCCCTACTCACCCCCGTTCCCTTTCCCCCCTCACGGTCCTTCCCCCTTTTACCACGCGCACGAGGCACGCGCCGCCACGCCCCCGTGCGTCAACGCGCGCACGCGCCGTTTCCACCGCACGCGCCATTCGCGTTGGAAAGGGGGGGGTAGAGCAGCTGTTTCCAGCAGGATTTCCAAGATGGCGACGGGATCGTCCTATGGATCGTGCGTTCCGAGGCGCAATTCCCTCCCCTCCTAGTTTTTAATCCCCGCCCCCAACGCCCGTTCTTTTTCCCCCACCCCCCAATCCATTGTGGGAGCCCTACCGAAGCGCCACCATTTTGGAAGCAACGCTCCAGTGTTTTCTCGGGCCGCGCCGCGTCTCTATGCGTGTGTGTCGCGTCGGTGGCAGCGCGCGTTTTTCTATTTTATCGAACGGTTTTTCGGGAAAGCAGCACGGGAACGGTAGAAGGAAGAAGAGGAGGAGGAGGAGGAGGAGGAGTAATCGGCAAATAGGGAGTAGGCCATATCACCCGCGAGCCGTCTGGTCATCGTTCGATAATGTTCGATCGGCTGTGAGTGGTACGCGCCAATGATGGAAGACATGGGCGAACTGCACCACAACGATCACGATCGGCGAACAGAGTCGCCGTGCAGCCCGTCGGTGTCGCACCCGGACCTCATCAGTCCGCACGATCTGTCGCCGAGCATAACGCGCGCGGCGGTCGCGGTGAGCGTTTCCAACATGTTAGACGCCGGCGACTATCGTTCGCAAATGGCGGAACCGACGTACCAGACGCTGAACGGACGCATGTCGCCCGTTTACACCTCCACCAGTTACGCCACGCTCACGCCGCTCCAGCCGCTGCCCCCCATTTCCACCGTGTCCGACAAGTTCAGCCACTACGGCCACCCGGGCAACGTGAGCGGCACGTTCACGCTCATGCAGAACAACGGACTGCACGCCATGCACGCCGCCAGTATGAACGCCGCCTATCAGCAGTACGACAAATACGACAAGTACGACAAGCTGAGCGGCCTGGCCGGCCTGTCCATGAGTCCGCCGCCGGCCCCCTCTTCGCACTACGTCTCCAGCAACGGCTTGCAGGGCCTGGTGGCCGCCCAACAACAACAACAACAACAGCAGCAGCAGCAACAACAACAACAACAGCAGCAGCAGCACTCGCCCGGCCCGCTCAGTCCGGCCGGCTACGCGCAGAACGGACTGCACTCGCCGGCCAAGAGCCTGTCTCCGGACGGCTACGACGCCTCGCCCTACGCCTCGCACCGACCCCTCAGTCCCCCCATGCACCTGGCACCCCCCACCGCCATGCCCAGCCTGAACGGGCTGCATACGCCGCACACGCCGCCCTCGTCGCACCTGCAACCGCCGCCCGGCGCCTCCACGCCGCCCACCACGCGCGAGGCCAGCGTGCCCAGCACGTGCTGCAGCGGCGGCGTGCAGTCCGGCGGTCAGTGCGTGGTGACCAGCAGCGGAGGGGGCGGAGGGGTGGTGACCAGCACCGCGGCGGCCGTAGCGGCGGCGGCGGCGGCGGTGGCAGCGGCCGCGGCCAACGGAGTCACCGCCGGCCTCGGTGGCGCCCCCCAATCGTCGGTCATCGCGTCGTCCGGCGTGTGCGCCTCTAACAAAGTGAACGGGAACAACCTCTTGGGTGGCTCCGCCCTGGTGCAGGTCGGCAATAACAACAACAACAACAATAACAACAACAACGTCAACAACAACAACAACAATTCGAACAGTTCGAGCAGCGGCGGGGGCGGGGGCGAAGTGGAGGAGATCAATACCAAGGAACTGGCCCAGAGGATTAGTGCCGAACTGAAACGCTACTCCATCCCGCAGGCGATCTTCGCCCAGCGCGTGCTGTGCCGCTCTCAGGGCACGCTGTCGGACCTGCTGCGCAATCCCAAGCCCTGGAGCAAACTCAAGTCTGGCAGGGAAACGTTCCGCCGGATGTGGAAGTGGTTGCAGGAACCCGAGTTTCAAAGGATGTCGGCATTGCGCCTCGCAGGTAAGACGAGAATGGAAAAACAAAGTACCGCATTTTATGGACGACCCCACGTGCTCGATTCCGAGATCCATGCCCAGAGCACGTGGTCCGCGTGCGAGCGTGTCTATAGACCTCGTCCCTTCCCGTCGATGGAAGGCGGGTTTTATGGACGGCCCTTTAAGTTCGGTTGTGAGGTGCTGCACTTCCTAGATCATCTGCCTTTTCAATGAGTTGAGCCTGGTGCGATGTATGGATTGTCCCGTGTACATGCTCTTCTTATCGATCCGTAGCACGTGGAGGTGGTCCGCTATACTTGGTTTTATGGAGGACCCTCGCCACACGGTTTATAGACGACTCCGTTTACAAAACCCTGAGAACTCTCTCAGATGGATGGAGTTCGTTCATCCATGAATCCAAGTATGGGTGTTGAGATCGAGCTCATGTTCGAGTAAAGAGTCTCGTTCCGGTATATTCCATCAGCATCCTTCTGGCTCCATAGAGGGAGAAAGGGGTAAAATTTGGGAGATCAGATGAGTCACCGTGACCCTGTATCAATTTTGTCGATTATACTTGTAATTTATGAAATGGGCGTTAATTTAATTGCTTTCAAAAGCATCTGGCATTTCTTAAATTTGCATTAACAAGGTTGAAAGGCAAATGCGCATTTTGTTCGGAAAATACTTAAGAACGTACGATGAAGTAAAAATATTAAATTCTTCATTCTCACGGGGAAATTTGAGAAATCCTGAACATGGATGTTTGCCCAATTATTTACCGAACAGTTCGTTAATAATATACGGATAATAACAAACTACCATCGGACTCCGATTTCTACCGGTTAAATCACGTTTTAATGAGCAATTTACTTCGTTTACGCTATTTGAAAACGAAGGATGATGCAATCCAGCTAAAGCCTCCGCGCATGTTTAGCTACAAATAATATCAGTTTAGGTTTATGCACTCGAATCCAAGGTGAGCTGATAAGTCATGTGGACTCGAACGAGTCGCTGGAACGACAGATGTTTCCCGTGATTCATTGCAATTAGAAGCGAACTGTTATCTGGGGCTGTGATGCAAAAAGCTAGGGGATTATACCGCATCCTCAGAGGGGATAATGCGAGGAAAAACAAAAGCAAAATCCCCACGTGGCTACGGGGCAAATTAGTCCTGATCCACTTCAATAGACTAAAGGTAGTTTAACATTTACGGTGGATTAAATTTGGACATTGCATTCACGTTGTCGTGAATATACATGCAGGTAGTTTAAAATGAGAGATTATTGAAGCGACGCTGATACTTTTTTGTGTTGTTACAGAATTTCTAAAAACCGAGACGTGTTTCGTTTACGTTTCAAAGAAACGCCTATCTCAAGGAGTTTCTTGCAAATGACTGAAAATTTGCCTCCAACGACTCGAAGAATTTCTTTTATCACTGTTCGTTCACTATTTTTATCCATATTTAAAAATGGAAGAAATGCGTTTTGATAATTTTTCAATATGTATGTACAATGGACCTCATGCAGTGTTACGTATGAACCTGCATCACGTGATCTTTTCATAGATTCAACAACTAAAAGAATCCTACCTCCGGTTAAGTTTCGTCAATGGAATTGGAATGAATGAAATGTCAAGCGACGATGGTAGAATGACGAAATCTGCATAAGGCCCATTACATACATGTAAGTGAGCGAGACTGTGTGAATGTATTTGCATTGTCTGCACCGAAAAAAATTAATTTTATCCACAGTATCAGTACAGTAAATATAATCGCAGTGGGATATTGCAAACACATTTTCCACGTGTTCGTTGAAGGTTAATATTTGCGGTTGACAGGTTCGCATCCCCCAAAAGCACGTCCTTTTCCTTTTTTAAAAATCATAATTGCTTACACTTAAAGGATCAGTCGTAGTCCTCCATTATTGTCGCAGAAATGGGTGCAGATAGCTTAGATTTCAAGAATGGGGGCAGAGGGGGGCCAATCTGCGCGCATGTTGCACGTGAAATCGGACGTTTCCACGTGTCGTCACGCAGCTCTTGGGCGTGGCTAATGTGGCTCGGTTTACATTGTGGGCGTGTTGTGGGGGTACATGAATCTGAGAACGGTTGCTCTTATCATTCTAAAAATTAAGAAAATGCCCCATTAGATACTATCACTTACCCATGAATAGATTTTTTATCCGAAAGTAGATATTTTGACGCTGTTTTGCCGCTACAAATCAAAAATTGTGTGAATTCTCTCGTTTATTTCTAAATAAATAATTAAATAAAGGAATAATGCAAAATGATATATGGAACGAATGCGTCTGCACGTGAGATTTATCTATATGCGAAGGCAATCATATTTTTGCCACAGTAAAATTATAAAGTACCCCAACATGTCTGATCTAGGCGGAGCCAGCACGTGTCGTCTGCTCGGGAAAGTTATCTATGAATTTATCTCGGTTCGCTTTCCACGTCCTCCTCCAGACGGAGGGTCGATCTGCGACTACTTTTGTGAGTGCGTTGTCAATGCGATGCTCACCCGCGCGCGCTTTTCAAATGCTAATGGTTAGGATTGCTTTAAAGGCGATAGGCGAGGAACTAATTCGTCGTGGCGAGGCCTAAGTCTTTTTTTAGCGCCGGGGTCAATGTGAAGGTAAATGCTGATAGGCGCGGCGTGTTTTATGACTAGTAGTACGCGCTTTCTATCGATTACGACAAGTAGTATCGACCAGTATTATACAAGTTTGTCAGCTTTCATTCATAAACATCCTCAACTCGTGACGTTGTTTTCTGCGCTGCCACTCTCTCTTCCGCTTTGCGTTCTTCGCGGCCCAGCCAATCGACGTTTAGCCCCTTCTTAATAAGACGCTTTTGCAAATTAGTTTCTTCAGAATCGAGAAAGCTCCCCCTGTAGGCTAGCTTATTTCGACCCGCAATGCACCTGCTAACACTCTGTACAGCAGCCGTGAGTTTAGGGTGGGTCATTTCATTCAAGTTGGCGCGTGACTTATTGACACCCTGTACACGAAGTTAATTGATTGGTCCTAGCTATATACGGTCGGATGGGGCTTACTTTCGAGGTTTTAGAACGCCATCTAATGGCGATTCGAAGAAATGGAACTTGAGATTTTCTCTTATTGTCATTGAGATCCTTGTCTGATGTCTTTGGGCAAGTTGAGAGGTGGCCATCTTGAACATATAGCGCAGCCGTTGTTTCATCAATTCCTTGCATTTATGAACCGAGTGTCCTCCATATTTACTGATTTAATCTGATTAGGTAAAATAACACGCACCATTTTACGGTATTATCTAATTTAGTATGCGTTAGTTTAAGAAGACTTAGAAATATTCGTTTGACAAAGAAAAGCTGTAGTAAGTGAACAGCAAAAGTGCAATTTGAAAATGCTTTCATTTCATGTTTTACCACGATTAAAAAAGATTTTAACGGCTGATTACACGAAGCTGAGTTTGGTGTATCAAGAAACGAGTTTCAAGATTATAGGCGCGGATAAATGCCACTTTCTGCTTGGATTTATTTTAATTGATTTTTCACTCGAAACGTTCATGTTCATACTTTTATTTTATGGGCGACCGGAATATAAGGAGTGGCTGAAGCATTAAATTGTATAAAAACGAGGTATCAAAGGATAGGGGGGAATTTCGCCGAAGGATATCATTTCATCCCCGGTGGATTTCTGTGCCTCGCCTTCGTTGCAGCCTTTTTAATCCTTAAAGATCTTTAGCAAAAAGCTGAAACACTGACCGTTATCCATTCGCACAAATGACCCTTAGTGGACACGAACCCAATCATGATACGACTCGGAGTGCAATGCGGCTAAAGTTAATAAGGAAGACGTTGATATTTTTCGCTTTTTATATCAATTCGTCGTAAACGAAATTTCAGAAGGTCCGGCAATTCTGAAGCAATTTATTTTGCCACCTATCAACGGATGAAACGGAAAATTAAATTTGATCCACGAGATAGATAGGCTATTATTGGAGAAGATCACACCACGTTCTTCTTCTTATCGTGGGCATTCCTTTCCGTTATAATTTCTTAGAAATAATAGGCTCTTATACTACACGTAGTACTGTATATCTCTCGCAATTTGACACCCATTTCCGATATATAGCCTACTTATGTAAATCGAATCAAACAGAGGTACGGATTTAATAATTTTTTTTTCATGGACATTTGGGTCGAGTAGCCCTTTCCTAGATGCAGTTATCATTCAGGGTCAATTGTGGTCCTTTTCATAAATGTCGAAATGTGACTATAAAACAGCCCTATTCCTTTTCAGCCCGATGATTCAATTCGGAAATATTAATTTAACATGTTTTTCCATACCATTTTGCATTTTAATCCGCACTTCAAAGGACTAACTGAATGATATGAGAATGCACTTTTTTATCACGAGTTTTTTTTAATGTCGTATCTCCCTGATTTCTTATTTCTTATGCATGATTATATAGTCAATATAGTACATACATTTACGCATAATGTTTTGAATTTGCGTTCAGATTTGTGGAAGCTCGAAGAAAACAATGAAAATTTCTTTCTAACCCTGACGTGCCCAACATACACGTATAATGACGAGGTGTATACTGTGGCAGTAGGAACTAAATTGAAAATAACACAGTGTGTCGGAGGACCCGAGAAGTTAATATTGAGAAATGATCCTGTACCCTATACGTGGAAGTTTATATTTCTATTTTATGGCCATTTCACACGTTTGGATTTCTTCGATTATTCTCCATCCGCTCTCCTCGGACACAGAAGGCAATGTTTTTCATCATAAACGCGATACGTGAATCGGTTTTCCAAATAAAGCGTCCATATGACAAATTTATGAATTCATATTTCAATTAGGAGGTTATGGGCTGTCGTAGGTGCAGATGATGAGAAAACATTATTGGCTCGTGATTCACGTGGCCATGGGGATCTTTCTTATGAATGATTTTCGAGAGATTTTAAAAAAACAGTTATCCCTTCCTTAATCGTTCGGGGCAGATCAAAACACAAATTGCAAGGTTTCGGAAATATTTTACAACGTTACTGTGGTTTAATGTTTTAATTATAAACAAGGGTCAGTGGCCACCGGTCGCTATTTTCGGTTTCTGGCACTATACCGCCTGTAACCTACAGTCATCTCCACAGGATATTATATCTTATTTTTCGAATTCTTATTGAAAGTAGGATTTTTTTTTTTGGAACTCTGTATTCTTTATGCGGCAGATTAACCCTCGTTAGGGGAATTTACCACGAGGGCGTTTAATGTTGCGTGCGCTATTTTTTTATTGCAATTAGGTGACTAACGATGACGAATCGGAATGTTCACGGCTAAAGCTGGGTTTCCACTTGAGCTGCGTTTCGCGCAAGGCCTCGCAATCGCGCTCGCGTTGCTTGCAACGCGTTCGCTG
>JAQGAO010005269.1:0-13832 GCA_034697705.1 Ommatoiulus sabulosus
ATAGCGAAGAAGGTATCCAAGAAGACATCGACATCAGAAACCCCATCGAAGGAGGGCAGTTTGTCCATCCGACGAATGGGGCGATGGGGGGTGGGCGAGAGACCAAACCCAAATGGAACACCGCCCGCGGCCAATCCGGCGGCAGGGGCGGGAGACGGCACAAAATACGGCGGAGCCCCCGGTCCGAAGGAGGACGGGGGCATCGGGGGCCGTAAGGGAACAGTGACCGAAGAACGGTAAATATGCCGAGGCGGAAATGGCGACGGCAAAGTAGGCGCTGCAGGATGAGAAGGCCCTACAGAAGTGAAAAGGCGAATAGTAGCAGCGGGAGAAGGAGAGCCCGGAGCTAGAAGCGGCACGGGCACAACAGGGTTAGAAGCCCCTAGAGGGGCAGTAGGCGAACGAAAAAACGTGGTAGACACGCGAGGAGCCAAAGAGGCATTCCATGCCGAATGAGTGGAGGAATCCAACAAGGTAGGAACGGAGGTGACTGGCAGTGACGAGGATGGAACAGAAGCAGAAGGTCGAAATAATTCTCTGACACCACTGTAGTCGGGTCACTGTCCAACGAAGACCAGCATGGGTCCAGGTCAACCAAGGACCGAGGAGATGACTGATAGGTGCGTAGAAGGTGATTAGCACCGCGTTTAGGTTAGCAAGAACGGCACGGAGGTCCGAGAGGTGTGCATCACCAGACACAGGGGTCGGGGTGTCAACCCCGGGGGATGCAGAACGAACAGGCGATAAAGCCGAAGCACCACGGTCCGAAGGATACGAAGGGCGTATAGCGGGTCCGATGGAGTCCGCAAGAGTCACCGCACTAAGGTCAACAAGGCCAATAGACGTAGGAGGAACGACACCTCGGGAACGAAAGGCATAGCCAAAGGTTGTGGAGGTCACAGGGACCGAATCTAAGGACACAGAGGTCGTGGTGACAGGAGCAGCGGCCATAAGGAAGATAGACAGCGGTAGAGCATTCAAGGAGAGGCGACGGGAAAAGCCTGCATCTCCACCATGTAAGGAGGCAGGAAAAAGGCCGAGTGAACTTTGAGAAAACACAACGGTGTTTATTGCACAATTTGCGCGTCCGCGACTTACAAGACGTCCTGGAGTCCCAACGGGGAACACCAGGCAACAAAACAAAAGAAACTTAAATGAGGCGCGCGCGCGACTTCTCATCAAGGGCTCCGGGACTGCCCCAGCTCGGTGACAGTCACGAAGAGGAAGACAGGTCCAAAGAGACGGGAGGAACGGCATCAACAGGTGGTCCTAACTTTAGGTCTCTCAAACGAACAACCCGGGCCTCGGGTTGGTGATCACCTTTTATCCATATCCCAGGAATGTAGCAGGAATGCGACCCTGGTGGCAAAAGCGTGCAGCACGCCAGGGTCAACATCTAACACTAGTTATTAGGAAATTGCATAAAACTGTTTATTTCCTATTGAAACATAGGGCAACCTCACACGTTTTGCAGGAAATAAACGAAAATCCAATACAATTTGGCAGCTTGCACCGTTGCCACGTAGGGAGTCAGATTGGGAAATGCGTATACAGTTTCATTTAGAAATCACGAGTGGGCCAAACTGTAGCTGATTAACTTATTTTTGCTTACTTTCTTATTTCTTTTTCTAAATTTGATGGTCTGAAATGTTGATGAACAATTTTTCCTTGTTTGCATAAACCTTGTGCACTTTCTGCTATGAAATCCCTAAGATGCATTTCCTCTCCTGAATTTCTCCACCATAGTAGCCAGGCATTTACAATGGACAGATCTAGCAAATGAAAAAAAGATGCTAAAATACCAGCATTTAGATGTAATTTAAGTGGAATAACACTCCAAAATAGAATCTAAGATATCAAATCCTCTCATAGGCTTATTGTATTCCTGTAAATTTTTTTGGATAAGTAACCATTTTGTGGACTTTTTCATTTGCAAAAAAACCGTGCCATTTCAGAGTCAGGATGTGCTCCAACAAATGTTGAAAGAAAACAAACTGTAGCACTTAACTAACTTTGTAAAATAATGTAACCTGCATTTATCCTATACGCACCATAATTGCATGATGTAGCATGTATGATACAATCAGAAAAAACTCTCTAAGCACAAAGTTTTTTACAATTTGTATAAACTAATTGCATTTAAAATATCTGTAGTACGTGCTGTACAACAGCATATTTTTAAATTTTCCTAATATATGAGGATTGAAAAGATATTGCTGTTTAAAGTTACCCAAATGTACATCAGTGCAGATATCAACATCCAAAAGCACATGGGGTGATAGATGGTGCCACTAGTACTGGTCCATTCTATGCACTGTAGCTGATGTGCAACAGCATGCATTTGTATGCAGACAGTGTAGAAATAGAGTTATTGGTAAATAAACATAGTGTAGCAGATATGCTACACTATGCAGTAAGGGGTTACTATAAATTTTTAGAAAATTTTGTGCTTTTGTTCGACAATTATATGAATCTTTTGACCAGTTTTTTGCCCTTACAAAGAATTGGTAAATTTATTTGAAAGTTTTGCGAATTTTTGTCATTTTTAATAATTTTGGCTAATGTTTTTGAAAATTTTTTGCGAATTTTGAGCTTAGTAGATTTTTCGATTGTTTTGCAGATTTTTCGATTGTTTTGTAGAATATTTCGAAGATTTTACGAATATTCGACCGTTAACTTAGTATAAAGTTTCGAAACTATAATTTCGACAATTTTGAGCAGTTTTGAGCATTTACGACGATTTCGTGAATTTATTTGACAGTTTTGCGAATTTTTCTCAGTTTTAACAATTTTAGCAAATGTTTTAGACAATGTTTACGAATTTTGAGTTTGGTAGATTTTTCAATAGTTTTGCAGATTTTTCGAAAATTTTGTTGATTTTTTTTGACGATTTTACGAATAATTCGACATCTTGGTAAATTGTCGCAAACTTTCAGCATTTTTCGACAATTTTGCGAAACTTTTCAATAATTTTGCGAGTTCCTTTGAAGTTTTACGAATATTTCGATGGTTTTGCAAACTGTTACATGACTATAGGCTAATTTTCGACGTTTGACAAATTTCTTCGATAGTTTTTCTGAATGTTTAGACATTTTTGCATATATTTTTGACAGTTTGGCAAATTTTATCGACAGTTATGCAATTTTGTTTAAGGTTAGGAGATTTTTCGACTGTTTTGCTAATTTTTGGATGATTTGGGAATTTCTAGACAGTTTTGCAATTTTTTTTGTCATGTTTTTCTGATTTCTGATAATACGAACAACGGTTTAAACGAACAAGTTTTTAACGACTTTTAAGATTTGTCTTAACGAGGTTTAAAAACAAGATATCGATCAAGCATTTACAATTAACATTTGCATATATGCATCCTTGCAATGCAAACAGGCTTTGCGGGAAAACCCGTATAACTTTTCTAGGGAACTTTACTTGTTAACTCGTTTTTCTTGCATGCAGCCTTGTAATGCAAGGTCGCGCATTCATTCAAGTTACGAAAATGTGAATTGTAACTTTAAAATTAATATTTCAATGTGAAAAATTCTCACATTTTGCAAAATTTACGACGTTCTACAACTTTCTTCTGAGATGTTTCGCTCTATATCATGGTTCCCCAGAATTTTCATATTCAACTTCCCTGACTTTTCTCCAGGTATTGAAACAAAGTTCCCTGAATAAGACAATGCCAGAATTGTTATATGCCAATGATATCCACGATTTTGCCAAATCGACATAAGAAAACTTACATTATTTTGAAAAAAAAATCAAAATTAATATAAGAAATGTGAAACATTAAGAAAAACGTCACATGAGAAAACAGGGAGCAATAGGCTGCCGCCAATCACGTCCCCCCTACCACATAGCATTCACTTGCTGACTGTAGGGTATCTTTTTGAATTGAATTGAAAATTTGCCTTCAGAAAATGTAAAAAGTTTTGCAAATTTGTACTCGGAAAAAGTTGAAAATTTTGTAAATAAATGTACTCGGTAAACGTAGAAAATTGTTGAAAATTTAAACCCAAAAAAACGAGGAAAATTGTGCAAATTTGTATTTGTAAAACATTAAATATGTTTCAAATTTTTACTCGGAAAACGTGGAAAAGCTTGCAAATTTGTATTATGAAAACATGAAAAATTTTACAAATTTGTGCTCGACAAAATATGGACAAATTTGCAAATCTGTACTCGAAAAAGGTAAAACAGTTTTCAAATTTGTCTTTCGGAAACTGGCAAACATTTTGTAAATTTAGTTTTCTGAAATTGTTGAAAATTGTGCAAATGTGTACTTTGCAAATTTTTCAAAGTTTGCAAATGGATCCAGAGCTCACCGCGTAGAAGCATTACTATTGAACAGTTTCATCATAAATATGTTGAATATCCCTGAATTTTTCAAAACAAGTCAATCTTCCCTGACTTTTCCAGATCTGGGTGAACCCATTATATTCTCTCTCTATAAATTCGTTAATTGGTTTTAGAAAAAAAAATGTCACTTAAAAATTGCAAACAAAGTAAAACCCCAACTCAATTTCAAAAGAAACATATGATCTGACCTGACTTTTCATTCCAGATAAAGACTGGTACCGTTTGGTACAATCAAAGACTCATGAATACCCCGCAAGGGTATGAACAGGCTTGTACGACTACCGAATTTGTGTTTAGCAATGACAACCGCACGTTGATTTTATTCGTGAATTATTTTATACCATCGTAAGATAAAAATAATATTCTTAATATGTAAAATAATTTTTATAAACGTATTTATAACAATGTGATGCATTTGATTGAAGGACTGAAACATTTAGTCCAAATACCTACGAGTTGACCCAAATAGTTCCCAACATCTTTCGTATACAATATTTGCAAGACAGTAAGTACATCTCATGTTATTATTTTTCAAATACTAATAATCAATAAATTTAATTAAACTAAACAATATTTTAAACAAATATAATCGATAAATCTAATATTTTTAAACAAAGACTTGATTATTTTAATATTTTTAAACAAACATAATCGTCAATTTTAATGTTTTTAAACAAACATAATCGTCTATTTAAATATTTTTAAACTAAGGTACTCTTTTAATAAGGATTATTTTAATCGAAATAAGTCGATATTTTTAATCAAAGCTAATTAATATTTGTAAACAAAATGTTTCAATATTGATCAATATGTTTAATAAAAACTAATGCATATTTTTGATCATAACTAATTTATATTTTAATTATTTTTTTTTATTTTTTCAGAATCCATAACACTTATTGGTCAATTTGCGATAGATAAAGACGTGATTATCGAAAGCTTTTGTCTCAAAAAGGATAAAAAATTCCAATTCCAAGGTCTGTTCAATCATTTATTTACATATTTAAGTTATCTTTAAGCTATTTTTACGGAATTCCAAATCATTTTCTCTGCATTTAAAATTACTTTTGCAAAATTTAAAATCCATTTCATAAAATTTAAGATTATTTTCTATAAAATTCAAAACTATTTTTTTGACATTAACAATTATTTTTTTTACCAAATTAAAACTTCTTTATTTTTACGACGATTAAAATAATTTTAACGAAATTTGAAATTAATTTATTTACCTTACAGATTATTTTAAATAGGTTTACAATTATTTTCGTGAAATCTTCAATTTTCAAGAAGTTAAAAATTATTTTCTTGAAAAAAATATATATTTTCATGAAAAATGAATATAATTAAGAAATTCGAAATTATAGCAACCATTTCATAAAAAAATATATAAATAAACACAAAATTCATCGTGAGTTGTAATGTAATGTTAGATAATGAATAGTTCAAATATAAAAATTTTAAAAAATGTTTTCATAGGTTATATCGCCTGGACCACAAAACAACATTTAAAAAATTCAACTGTCATCGATGATGCCATGAAGGAATTGAACGTCGTAGTAAAGAACAAATTCGAGGTTGATCAAAAAGAAGAATGCTTCAAACGTTACCAAAACAAATAAAGTCTTGCAATTATTTTCGTCTGAAATTAACATACGTGTTACAAAATTAGTCAAAAAAGTAACGCAGAAATAAAGTTTTAATCCGAATATTACCTCGCTTCATTTCTTTGTCACTAGATGGCTTTACATTAAATTTAGGTGGTTGCGAAAATGGTTTCAGAATTTATGAAACAGGTAGCTAATTTTGGGTAAAAAAAGTTCAAACCCCAAAAATTTCATTTTGAATTTCCCTTACTTTTCCTGGTTTTAGAAAATATCCCTGATGAATGACAATGTCAAAAATTGACATATTTTGAAAAAGCAACACTATAATGACAATTTAAAAAATTACCATGCAAAAATGTAAACAATTTTGCATGAAATTGTTTTTTAAAAATTGACAATTATGTATTTGGAAAATGTAGAAAGTTTTGCAGGTTTACACTCGGAAAATTTTTCAAAGTTTTTTAATTTTGTACTCGGAAAACGTGGAAAATATTGCAAATGTGAACTTGGAAAACGTGGATAATTTGGGAATTTTTTACTTGGAAAACCTGAAATATTTTGGAAATTTGTACTCTGAAAACGTGAAATATTTTGCAAATTTGAACTCGAAAAACGTGAAATGTATGGCAAATTTGTACTCGGAGAACGAGAATAATTTTGGAAATTTGCCTTCGGAAAACTTGAAACAGTTTGCAAATTTGTACTCGAAATATGTGGGAATTTTTTCAAATTTCTACTCGGAAAATGGGTCCTGAGCTTACCATGCAGACGCATTTATTTTGGATACGTTAGATATACGTTAAATTTCCCTGACTTTTCCAGTTTTTTCATAACTACGGGTACCATGTAAATGTACAGTATATACAGTATATATACTCGTTTAGTTTGCTGTATATGTAAATGAGTTTTAATGATCTTGGCAAGAGCATATCATGACCAGCTCTGCAAATATGAAAAATACGCCAACCATACGCTGATGACGCTCTGGCATTTTAGTTGTTTATCACGTAGATCCCAAATTTACATATATAGTGAAGCCTCATTTACATGTACATCATTCAGTATCCAGATTCTGAGAAATATGGATCCAGTTTACATTTTTGTCTTGTTTGGTTTGGTGGAGTGTTCCGTGGCTGCCCTAAAAAAGTAACAGTAGCTGAATATAAGACATTAGTACGTTCTCTAGTGGAGTACTGTTGCCCTATTTGGAATCCCTTCAGAATTGGTCTTGTACAGGAAGTAGAAATGGTACAGCGAAGAGCTATTAGGTTCGTTACTGGTCAATACCAAAGTAATAACAGTGTGACTGCTATGCTCCATTCTCTGGATTGGGACACTCTGTGGGTGAGGCGAAAAGGACTAAGTATGAGACTCTTTGAGAGATTTACCTTGATTAGTAACAAAGAACTCGTGGAGAACATTTTTCAACGCAACGGCCATGGCGGTAAAACTCTTCTTTCCAACTCACTGAAGGAGCACCGTGCTCGTACGGATTCTTACTATTGGTCGTTTTTCCCACATGAAATTCGCTAATTTAATGGATTATCTAAGGATAGCCACAAACTAATGAAAATACTATTTAATTGACGCAATACAATACAATACAATACAATACAATATTTATTCACAAAAAGGTTACAGTGAAGTAACGTATGAATACAATAAAAAGTTATCCGCCTGTCCGGATAATGGATTAAGAGTGTAAATGAGACAGTGGCAAAAGAAAAAAAGAAAAACCGTAGTGAAAGACATGAAACGCAAGAAAAGGATGAAATGATGTTGTCTTAAATAGGTAAATAAATAAATGGGGAGGGTAGGAGGTAGTGAGATGAAGTAAGAACGGATTAGTGATGTCTTTGGCGATTAGTTTTAGACGGGTTGAGGTAGCTGCCACAGGCTGTTGACATTCGGAATGGCACTAGTGTACTCGTCGAGGCTGTACATTGGGTTCTGGACCAGGAAGCGGCGAAGCTTGTTCTTGAAAGCGGAGTGGGTAACATTTGTTCGGCACACTACAGGTATCAAGTTGTAGAGCTTAATGCCACAGCATTCGGTGGACTTGTAGTATCTCGGCGATTTGCCATGCCGTAAGTGAACAATATTAAGTATCCGTATTAGCATGGAGCTCAGTCAGAGGTTTAGAATGATTATGCCTACCTCTATAGTGGTTGTTATGCGTGAAGATATGGGACACGAGATGTGAATTGAAAGGTTGATTGAAATGTTTAGATAAGCCCATAGATAAATTTTCTCATCTTGCTTTCAATGAGTCAAAATTTAAAGAGGGAAGCATCTCTGTCACACTTGCTGAATTTTAACAAATTTGGCTGCCCTCCATTGGACCATTTCTAACTCCAGGATTTTATTCACCCTGTGAGGGTTGTAATTAGGAGCGCAGTACTCTAAACATAGGGTGAACCAGAGTTGTTTAGCCATGCAGTTTCCTTAACATTTTCAGGAAATTTACGAAATATGCATTGAACAAATCTTAGGCGTTGGTTTGCTGCTTCACTCTTGGTAAAATAGTGGTTCCAAAAATAATAATTAGAAATATTATCACTCAGATACTTTACATTATTGACGGAAGTAAGTTGGACATCACCCAAATGATATTTAGAAGAACTATCAATCCTTTTACAGAAAATATGCATGACAACGCACTTCTCCTTCTTTAAATTAAGCTGCCAATCATTGCTCTAAGTACTCATGACAACAAGATCTTTCTGCAATTGGTCAGAGGAATCTTGCCTTTGTCTACTTTATCATACAAGGAAGCTTAATCTGCAAAAAACATAGAATTACTCGAAAATGATTTTGGTAGGTTATTTATGAATAGAAGAAAAAGTAAGGGCCCAAGGATGCTTCCTTGAGGGTCGCTAGAAGTAATGTCCACCCAACTTCATTTGGCTCCATTAATTAGAACCCTTTGCTTTCTTTCCGTCACAAAGGCAGACATCCATGAAATAATGAGATTGATTTCAGATGATTTCAGTTTAAGGAGTAAACGTTGATGAGTGCACTTTGGATTTCATGAATAATTAGGGCCAGTTAAGTTTTACAGGAATGTTTCTTTCTGAACCTATGCTGGTTATCAGTAATTAGCTTCTCCTGGTTAAGGTAATCCATCATTCTTGAATAAATTATAGGTTCTAGTAATTTAACAACAAATGAGGTGAGAAACACAGGTTGATAGTTACTTGGATTCTTGGTGCAGCTTTTTTTTTTAAATTGGACAGATATTTGCTGACTTCCAATCATCCAGAAGAGTGCCAAAATTAATATTTTGCTAATAAAATCTGTGATAGAAATAGGAAAATCACAAACACTAACATGAACTTTTGGTAACATGATATCACGTCCCATGAAGTTTCCTAACAACCTTACTAGAAACATGCACATTTTCCATTATTGAATCGGGAGTAACTTCAAGATTTGGTTGGTTGGTTGGCTGGTTGTGAATTTTTAACGTTGTATAAGGAACCATCTCCTTATTGAGCAGGGGAAGTCCCCCTCATGCCTGTGCCTAGGCTAGGAAGTAATCGGCAAGACATATTCACATGTGAGTTCCATGGTAAAAGCCTTTATTCAAGTCAATATACATGGGTATGAGAAGGTTAGTCTTCTCAGAGTCATAGCTGTGGCCAGACTGCCTTCTGCTGGTCCTGGTCACTCCTTTTATACAGGTCGGTGCCTGCTTCTTTGGTCCTTGATTGTTTCTTCGTAGGGGTCCAATTTCCTCCTGGAAATTGGGTCGGGAATGAGGTCAGCATTGAAGATGATCCGTGACGCTGGCTCCCCTTGGAGAGTGGCTGTCTGTCTCGTTATAGTTGGCCTATTTCTGCACGTAAAGGCTAAACGCCAATGTCAGGGGATGTGTCAGCATCATCTACCTGGAAATTCTGACTACGAAAGGGGGGACTTCCACTCTCAAGAGGGATCTTTAACGTGCAGAGATCAAACAGGACAACATGGGACCTCGGTTTAAACTCTCATCCAAAAGAGCCGCCACTAAGGGAATTTTGCACATCCTCAAAATTCTCACCGACCTCGACTGGAGAGTGAACCCCACTAGTAAGAATCGAGAGGCAAGCACATAACCTTCTCGACCATCGGCGCCGGTGTTTTCTTTTGTACATTTGAATAATTTTACGATTTTAAATTTTTAGTGTTCATCAAAGATTGTTTTTTTAACTTAATGAAGAACATCTTAGGAGGCTGGAGGCCAATTGCGGAGCACAGAATCTGGTTTAATCACAGAATTACCAACTTGGTAATAAAAACGCCTCCTAGAGGTAAAAATCTCAAAACAGCGAGAATAACACATCGTGACTTACGACAAAAGATCTCAGTTGGGGAGGTTGTGCGACTTGCAACAACCTCGGAGAACCACACTTTGGAAAAAAGTCGAAAGGCGAAGACACAGTATAACCAGTATGCCAGCTCCGGGAATTTTTTTGTAATATTAAAGAAACGCCGCGCGGCGCTGGTAGCATTATTCCCATACCGAAACGGGGTTTTTTCATGGGAAGCATGCTAGCAGCGCCGCGTGGCGTTGCTTTGGTATTACAAAAAATTCTCGGAGTCGGCATACTGGGTTATACTGTGGCGAAGATTGGAAGCGACTTGCTCCAAAACCATCTGGAAGGAGACGACGAGTCACCTCTCTGTTCGGCCCTTGATAGCTGGGCCTCAGGAATGATGGGCATCTGACCCCAAGCAGTAGTTATCTGGGGTATGCCAGGGATGTCTAACCATGACAATTTTTGCCTCCATTTAACTTCTATGTCAGCACTTTTTTGCCCTACGTAAGTTATTTCTAACCAACCTTAGCCTGCTCAAAGTGAGTCGAATTTCAGTGTTATACCATCTTCGATAATACCTTTAAATATTCCCCAGTTATAATCAACCCTACTTCGAGAAATATTTTCCATTTGCATGTACCAACAAATTCCTTTAGGCAATCTTAGTCCGCCTTATGAAACTGTAGACAATAATTCATTGGTTACGATCACCTATCCCAGCTTCTATATTAACATTAGAAAATGATTCAGGAGAATCACATCTTGATATTTATAGCCTAGTATATAAATAAGCAACAATTAATGGGGAAATTAACACTTCCAAGTAAATTTACATTTTTGTCACTGGTTATGTTATCTTAAAAAATTAATTTCGTTGTTTTTTAAAGAGACTTGGATGCCTTTATCTATGATGCCTGGACACTCAACTATCTGGCCAATCTAGACGAAACCTGCTCGCTGCTAACCGTAGGATCACAGCACCCCAAGACTAGTAAGAGTTCATTTTTTGATTGTAATAGTAATTGTAATAGTACAACATTCAATTTCACCTTAATTATTATAAACTTTACTATTTCATTTATACTCTGTATAGTACATTTTCACTTCACTCTGGTAAATTCTATCATTTTCAGGCCTTGCTCTTGTGTTTCCTCGCAATTCAGTTTATACTGCCCGATTCGACCGCATGTTGTGGCATTATTTGGAATATGACGGTTTGTTCAGCATTTCCTCAAATGATTTCACCACACATTAATTTTAAAATAATTTATACTTAAATTTTGTTCTGTACCATGTCGTGTCCTACTACTCGTAGATGGCTGTTTTAAATGTTGTTCCAAAGCTTGGGCAAACAGGAAAATTTAAAATTCCTCATACCAAGTTATGTCTTTCATTATCTATAAAAATGAAATCAAAAATACTGCTTTTTATTCAAAAACCATCCTTAAAAAAAATTAAGTAGAAAATGAAGAGTAGGATATTTACTGAATAAAAATTGAGAATTTGAATGGATGTTAACGCCACTTTTTACTCTAAATTTTATATTAATTTTTTTGGGGGAATAAAATATAATTCAAAATTGAAAGTAACTATTAAAATCTGCAACACGACCAACAACGTTTTACTGGTAAACGACGTTTCGCCACCAGGCAGTGTTGCAGTTTATAACAATTATTATTTCCGACCACTTGAGGACAAGGATGTTTATTAAAATTGAAAGTAAAAATATCAGTTCCCTGGCAATCGAAAGTTATAGTTGTCCAGTACTGACTTAAAAATTGCATTACGTCTCCTTAAAAATTGATCTTGTTTTTTCGTTTGCGTAGGTGAAATGAATCGCTTTAAGCAATTTTGGCTTGATGGGAAATGCCGTGGTGTTAAAAGTCGTAGGTCCAGCGATCACGTAACGTTGTCTCAGTTCACCATTGTCTTCATCCTGCTCGGTTTGGGAATAGTGTTGGCCATCTGCATGCTGGTCATTGAAAACTTATATTTCAAATATTTTCGAAATCGTCAGGATAAAGTAAGTTTTTGCGATAAGATTGTACTGTACAGCAGTTGCAGAGGTAAGGTATTCCCACCTGAGCCACGTTTCCAAATCCGTAACATTAGGTCAAAAATGTAATCCATTATTAAAAGTTGCCTTCGGTGCTCCCAATTACATAAAAGTTGAAAACATTGCAAATGTATTCGAAAACATACATGTATACAGTAATTAACCCCGCCCTATGACCCAGACGTTTTTAAAGCTAATTTATTTTACAAATTATATTTGGATTGTTTAGTGTTGCATGCTTTAGAATGTCTCAATTTGCAACTAATGCGCCACATCTGTACAATTATGCAATTTTTACGCGATAATTGTTTTCATCTCTGTAATGATCGTAAATCTTCATTCATCTAGCTGTTTCTAATATTTTTCCATAATATTTTGGATTTTTTAATATATGTAGTGTTGCATATCTATTACATTTAGTGAGTATTTGCCACAAATAAAACTGAAAATATGAAAAGTCAAGATGTACACATTTGTTTGATGCATTTTGCATGTTGTGGAAGTGGCATTAACGTGCTAGAAAGAGAGCTTCACATTTTATATACTGTAAGTAATCGCATTGACGTAACTTATAGTACAGTAAAACCTGATAAGAGTGACCACTAACAAAAATGCAATGTTGGTTACTGTACACAGGGGGTCAATATACAAAGAATGTCTGAATTAAATTAAAATGAACATGTACACTGTACTAGTACATGTAGCTGCAATACGTGTAGTAAAAATCCACAAAACCAAAAAGTACAGAATGATGATGTCCATGTGCATTACATACAGTATATTTCTTGCTTTATTACACATTTGTTTATTTTTAAAGAAACAATTCGTCATGAAAATTGTTTAAAATGGGAAAATTTTGTATTCGGAAAATGTGAAAAATTTGTACTAGGAAAAAGTGGGAAATTTTGCAATTGTGTGTTCGGAAAATGTGCAAAATTTGTACTATGAAAACCTCAAGAATTTTAAAATGTTGTACACGGAAAACGTGGAAACTTCAGACATTTTCGAGTTTATGACTTTTGCCAAGTTTTCCATGTCTGGGGAAACACTGATAAAATTAAATTGCAATTTATATTTAATAAACTACGTTATGTTGAAATATTCGCAATTTGTTCCAATATTAAGTTCCTGTACATTAAACATACCCTGCTTATCTGAAAGAGTGATATTAATTGAGGAAATGAAATTACAAAAATTATATGACATCATGTCTTTTTTTAAAAAAAATTGTGGGATTAGTAAACATGAAAACATGTTGCTAGGAAAAATTATTCGCGATCTTTTCAAAATGATAGCATCACATTTTTGTTTTGTTTCTCTAGAAAACAATGTAGCTGATTCATTTATGAAACATATATTGCAGTCTGAATTAAAATAAAACTTACTACATAGGAGACGTTGTTTATCAACTGACCTTAATTATCATGTTTTCCAGGTGAACACGTGATGGAATTTACCCAAAACATAAGATAAACTAATAAAATCACTCGATAAGTAGCCTACATTGTAAATGCC
>JAQGAO010005270.1:0-13832 GCA_034697705.1 Ommatoiulus sabulosus
GTATTCCGAGTACAAATTTCCCACATTTTCCAAGTACAAATTAGCAAAATTGTCCACGTTTTCCGTGTACAAATTTTAAAAATTCTCTAGGTTTTCCGAGTACAAATTTTCCACAAATTCCGAGGACAAAATTGCAAAATTTCTCACTTTTTCCGAGCACACATTTTTAACACTTTTCGAATACAAAATTTTCATGCAATTTTTTTTATTTTTAAAAAAATTTCTATGTTAATTTTCAAAATTGTCGTTAGTGAATTTTAAAAAGATATTTTTCACTGTAGTACGAAACTTTTTTGCATAAATGCTCCAAAGTTTTGAATGTTTATTCCATAAAGTTGAAACGTTTTTCATAAATTTACGACGTTTTTAAAAATTTATATATTTTGTTTTATAATTTCAACATTTTTTTGAGGCAAATTAGAGGAAACGTGATTATAATAACGGTACTCAGGAAATGCCGCGTAGCTTGACGTAGATGGAAAACGTAAATGTAAATGTAGATAAAGTTCCGTTTGGTGGCACATGCGCACTAAGCATTTCTTGCTCTAAAGCTACTTAATAAATACTGTTTATACATATCTTAATTAGGCCTACATATATATATAATATACAATGTAACATCAAAATACATGATGTAAGATGGTATGTAAAACATGTTTTTACATGCATTTTACATGTCGCATGTATGTATTTTGGATTTAGCAAACGTGTTTTTTACGTAGCGTACATTTGTTTACATATTATATCCCAAGTATTTTACGTGTAAAAACCATGTTGAATTATTGAATACCTTTATGCTACATGTAAAATGGATTTACACACACGTATTCACATATATATGTGTTTATACTGTATTTATTAGGTAGCGTAGAGAAAAGAAATGCTTAGTGCGCACGCGCCGCCAGACGGAATTTTATCTACATTTACATTTTCCATCTACGTCAAGTTACGGCAGTTCCTGAGTACGGCTACTGTATATTTGCTATAGTAAATTTTCCGTGTGAAAAATGGAGCATACTTAATAAAGCTTGAGGTTGTTTTTTTTAAACATATCAACAGTTTTTTTACACGTTTTAGGGACTTTCATACGGTGAAAATCCATGCCACTTTTTAACGTTGAATTTTTGGGGGTTTTCATTACTGCGAGAGACACGCGTGATTCAAACATTACATTTCGACGTAACTTTAGCGGAGCACCTGCCATAGAGACACCTTAATTCGCCTCGTAATAATATTCATCCGAATGTGTTTTTTCTTTTTCGGAGAAATTATTGAAAGCCAAAGCAGTGTTTGGTGCCGGGAATTTTTCGTTTCGCGGAATTGATCATCTTCGCAACGTCCTTTTTAAAAAATACCGCGATGGAGTGTGTGTATTTTTTTTTTCTTCTTTCCATCGTAGAATTTCGCGAAATTCTTGTATCCCAACATTGATTTTCCATTCGTCGGTGGCTCGTCCAATGGCAGCGCGTTGGCAAGAAGCTGCGGTGAATACGATCATTTCTTCGATGGCTTTTCTTAATGGCATTTGCTTCGGTTGCTTTATATTGTTTTCTGACGATGCAAATACTTCATCGTTGATGGGAGGCGCGTTGGCATCGTCTCCCCCCCTCGGGGGTGCGACGAGGGGCCCCGTCCCTGGGAGCACTTATCTCCAGCAGCGCGGGATCCACCGTGGCGATGCGCTGGAAATCAATAGGCGACCGTAAAATGCCGGGCCGTGCAAAATCCTCGCGAACAATTTCATTTTGCGTGCCATTAAAACATCATTAATGCTTTTCATTATGCAAATGGCGTTTTTGCGGGGGGCCGAGGGTGTCTGTCTTGGAAGAGCAGCCACGGTGGTGCAAGGGGGGGGGGGGGAGGCGAACGCGCGTTGGGGGTAATTACGATGATGCATTGAAATGAGCGGGAGGCTGCTTCCCTATATACTTTCTATACCTTCCAACTTTTCTACCCCTTAGTTTATGGCACCCGTTAGCTCCTTATCCGAGATGCTCCGGTGTCATTGAATCGCAATTTGATCTGGATGAGGAACGAGGCGGCCATCCACACCCCAGATCGGTTGGACGCGCAGGGGGATGCGATCCCCCCGCAGGAAAAACGCCACGCGCTGGATTAACGCGCTATAAATAATGAACGCTATTTGCGGAATAAAATTTACATTATAATTAGGCTAAAATTAATGCAATTGCCATTTTTTTGAGAAACGAGCAGCGCGCTCCTTTCATAAGCTTAGAAAAGATTACCAGAACCGGAGGCGCCTAGGGACTGCTGCGTTATTGGGCGGGGTCTGCGCGCTGCAGGCCACCCCCACGCAAAAAGTCAGCTCGCGAAGTTAAAAACTTAAGACAGGAAAATGCACTATGGGCACTAAGGCGGTGACTTTTATACCAAGTTGCAAAAACTTTCATCCGATATTTGCGAATACTCGTCGCCATCCGTAGATTTCTGAAAAGTGGAACCTGTAGTCACTCCTATAGGGGGGAGAACACACTGAATGCTTATTGCAGGCGCTTACCCCTCGGCGACCACTAGCGCCACCAAGCGGGATAAGAATGCGGCATGCGTTTTAAATGATTGAGGACGCACACAAAAAAGCTTAGCCGAGCTTTTTTGGAAATCTGAAAGCAGATTTTTAAGACACAGAGTGGCACACAGATCACTATTGGTCAAAAGTGTAGCCATCGACGTATGCCGCCTATGTGCCGTAAAATGTGTCCCGCACTCATCATGAGATGCTAATGCGCATGTGGAAGGTTTTACGCGGAATGTTTCACCAAGCATAACGCATGCAGTGGCGCCACCAAGCACACTGACCATCACGCTGATATCAACATACATTGTGCGCCCCAAAGCTGGAAACAAGAAGAAGAAAAGAAGCTGAAAGAAGCACGTCGAAAGTAAGCATTCTTTGTGTTCTCACCCTATACGAGTTCTTCGGCAACGACGTTGTGCTCGGAAAATGCTCGCCAGGAACATCCTAAAAACAAAAAGAAAAAAAGCCACACCCGTGGAATTTGTCACTCTTTTATTTCATTCCATAAAGTTTGATACCCATATGGATGTGTTCTAAAACGCCTCCCTTTTCAATGAAATGTGAGCTAGGGCTTATTCAGATCGAATGGTGATCTAACCAGCGCTGTCCAATGTTTATAGTTCTTTCAACGATTGTCGTTGCAAGAAGTGGCCGACCGTGTTTTACCGGCTTCTCGCTAAATCAAATCGGAATGTTCCGAGGGTCGAATTGTGCATTGAATAATGGAATTTATAAGTAGTATTTGCGTATAGTTCTGAAACCTTCTTCACTCTACGTTATTACAACAATTTTAAATTGTTTACTCTCGAATAAATAAGTATCGCTATGGTTTAAAAATTTATACTTTTTTTAAATTTCGCACTGAGTGTCCCGCGTTGATCTTTTTCGTACATGTATTTCTAGCTCCAATTCGCATCAACAGCCGGATAGCCCCTTTAACGAAATGGGTTTCGAGCGCTGTATTTCGCGACAAATAAGCGAAATGCATAATAATTCGTAGTTTTTTGTTTGTTCGGCAGCAACTCCTCCTCCACCTCGTCGACTGAGTGAGTCTCTTGTTCGCTGTCAAAAACTATTTCCTCGGCAATTTGACTCAGGTTTAAATTGATAAGTCACGTGATCGCCCGTAATCCTTTTCTCTCTCCAAAGTCGTCTTATGTCGGTCTAATTAACAATAGAAACAATTGGGATGCGCGACGAATGTCATAAAAGCAGTTGCTCTGACTGACAGCGATTTCGATTTGGGAAATTAAAATCCGCCTCGCACTGAAATGCACCATTTCCCCGGTTTTTTTTTTTTACGTCTCGAAAGATAGAGGGCATTTTCGAAGAATGGCGAATTTCGCGTGGAAAAATATTCGAAATGTTGCGGGATTGAAGCTCCCTCTAATGCATAAACTATAAAGCCGTTCGAAGCGAGCGAGTCATTTTATGACTAATCCTTGATGTACCACGAAACGAACGATCTTTGGAGATAGCTTTCAATGCGGAGACGGGATTGCATTTTCAAATTAAACTCTGCGAGTAATTTGGGCCTGTTGAGGTTTTTAGTCCAACACCCATTTTGCATTTAATCCTCGCGACGACGCAATTGCACGCTTGTATTAACTTAATATCATTATTCTGCGGTATTTCATTTTTTTTTTGGCAATTTTTAAACTCTATAAAGGTTGTACTCGATCATTTTCGGTATTATTGTAGACTATCGGTAAGAGCACGTAGAACGCTTATTGCAGACGCTTACCACTCTGCGTCCAACCACAAGGTGATTCAGGCATAAGTCTGTAAAGTCTTGTTGCGCCTGCTGCCTGCAGTAGTGCCGATTTTTAGGCCTAAATGACGCTAACGGCTACAGAATTCGAATGTTCCCGTTTTTTACAATTCGATTCCATCTCATCACGTTAGTCCATAAATTATATAGTTTTTTGTTTGTTGTTTGATCCGAAAACAGACTTATGCCCCACCTTGTAGTTTTGCGCATGCAGTGTGGTAAGCGTTTGCAATAAGCGTTCTACGTGCTCTTACCCTATTGTGTAATCAAAGTGGGACAGTGAACATTGCACATATACAATAGTTTTAACGTTGTCTCGTTTTTCTGATTATTCATGATATTGTAGACGCTTATAGTACGATGTGTCCATCATAAAATTCCATATAAGTATCTTTAAATCTAATTTGAATATTCAGTTAGTTACTTTATGAACCTTGTGCAGAGTTTAGTAAGAGTTGAAATCAGGCTTATAAGCTTCGTGGTTTTCAAACAAATTGAACGTACATGTATATATACGATTGTTGTTACTTTGGAATGCTGAAAATGTTTAATTTGTTAAATTGAATGGATGCCTCCGTTGGTCGTTAACGTATCGGGCTAGCTATGAAATTGTCTTGTACATGTTCGAAGAGATGTCCAACTTGAATCTAATTAACTTATAGGTCCGTCACATCTCATCGTAATTATTGGTTTGTTTTTCAGGAGCGACGAGAGCGAGAGCAGCAAGATCTGGAACTTGCCAAGGAGATGGCTGATGATGATGATGAAGGATTTCAGTGAAAATGCTCCTTTGGGTTATTATACAACTGATAGTAGGTGGAGGAGTATCATAAAGATTGCTAGGGTGAGTGCATGGGGCGGCAGTTTAGATAAATTTTACCCGTTTGGGATTTTTTTTTACTGTTGTTCCATCCTCACACTATCAAGAGTCAGCAGTTTGAATGTTATCCACGCGTGGATATGGAACCTATACTTATTTAGAATTATACAGCTCACGAATTAAATTCGTTTCTCGAGTAAATTCATCCAAAAGTGACGGAGAGCAAATCGAATTATCACCTTTTTATGTACCCCACAATTTTCAGGGTTCTCATTTTTTTTTCTTTAAATTGCGATATCCCACTTACTAATAAATGATTTTGCCCATTTTCAAATTGTCATCACGTGAAATTGTTGAACCATTCCAGGCTCTGCAACGACCAAAGCAGTTTTATTTTGAGGACAGTGTCTTAAAATTCAAATTTTAGTTTTAAATCTGGGATGTTCCTCGCATCATAGAATCTAGATTATTTCTAGAAATATTTCAACATTTTTACACTTTTTTTTCATATTGTTTCGTTGAACATTTGGTCAGAGCTTGGAAACATAACCCAATGTGGAAATAAATCGTGAACAGTATCCTCTCATATTTATTTGAAAATTAAAACAAAATTTAACGAACAGCTAAACCGAATTTGTGTTAAAAATTCACGTAAACCTAATTTTTCAATAAAAGTGATCAACTTCTCCCAATTTTGTATACAGCATCTTCTAATGAAATACATTTCAGTGTGGGGGATTCTTTTTTTTTTTTTTTTTATTCAAAAATCAGCATCACAGGTACGGGCTTATCATGGCTGCCTTCTGCCTTCTTGCACAATTCCCGTTTTCAGCTGATTGGTGTCTCCATCGGCGCCCACATGGCCTCATCTCTTCATCGCTGGATTTCTATATTAGTTTGGTTTACAGCGAACAGATGTCGAAATAAAAGTAAATGCTGCTCCATTATTACGACGATGATCGTCATTTTACGTCCTTATCCATTACTAAAATAATGAATCTGAGAATGATTATTTTAATGATTATTCCAGCAATGAATAAATGCGCATTGGTGGCACTAGCCTGGAAATTGGCGGCCCATTTCTTGTTGCGAAGGCCGGGTTAATCCCTGAGAAAGAAATTCACGTTTCTGCGCTAATTAGTCGCAAATTTCGAGCATTATTTTGCGCAATAACGTCGTTTTTGCGCAGTCATTTGGTCCGTGTTTGCCTTCTTCGTCTTGGCGTAAAAGCTTTAGCAGATACGCTCGTCGACATTTAAGTGCACTTGCGCATAAGTAAGGTATAAGTACAAATTTAAGATGTGAGGAAATTTGTTGTATGATTTGATAGAGCCATATTAACTACCACCCTCCAATTTAAATCTCGGCTCGGCACCCCCCGTCTCCCTTTCGCTCTTTTCCTATAACGAGACTCTTCAGACCCCCTTTCGTGTCGATTTTCACCTCATTAAAGTTGTCTAAATCTTCACTCCTCGTGTTCATCATGTTTAATTTACTAGACATTATATTTTCTGTAAAATGCTAGGGGGTGCGTACTCTACGTTTCAGCGCAGCTCTCTGTTTTGCCGCTTTTCTAAGGGGGGGCCCTAGCTGCATCCCCTCCCCCTTAATGCGGTGGAATAGTTGCAACGTGCGCTAGGCGATTGATGGCTGCCTTCTCACCAACCAATTAATCAACCAACATTTGGTAGGCACACACGGAATCTAGTGTTCGCAAAAATGGATCCCACTCGGAAATTCTGACAGGCCTGGAAATTCCATTTCGCAAAATACCGCGTTGATTAAGCACGAATTTAAATTCCAATTTGGATAACCAAAAGGTTGAAGTGAAATCATTTAAAAGCTTGCAACAGGGGACATGTATAGGAACATTGGAACAGTTTCAAATTTATGGCACCTTTCAGCTGTTGGAACCTTAGTTGTGTCAGTATAAAAAACGAAACCAAGTTCAAGTTTGAATCAAGTCAAACACTGAATGTTGTATGGAGATCCTGTTAGTAGCTCGATCAGGCATTGAGTAATACTTTAATCGATCTTGTTCGTTTATCTATCATCAATATCGAGTTCGTAAACCCGAGGAACCCACTGAAGTAAACCGGGTTTTGAACTTCCGGGAGTTTTGGAATGTTTGAGGTACAAGTATGTATGAGAGCTGAGGAGAATTGCATGATGATATACAGATCATCATTTTAAATCAATTTATCTATTATAGTGATTTTAACTAAGCCCAAAGTAGGGCATTTCCTTTATTCATATAGGTTATATTTAATTTTTGGTCGGTTGCACCAAATTCTAATTGTCTAATTTTTGGTCAACGGCATTCATTTAATCGAATAGCGACGTTTCTATCACAACAAAATCAATTAACGTTAAGTTAAAAAATTACTAAAAATGTCGTGTTAGTATAGAAAGCTCACCTTGGTAGGGATAAATAACATTATGACGAAGAATTCCACAGACATTCGCGTGAAATTAAATTTATTTTAGTTTTAAGTCACGCGCATTTCCCATCGGGCCTATCACGATCGATGGCTTTGATTTTGAATACATTTTGAAACCATAAAATGATGTTTTAGGCTAGGAAGCCATGCTGTGGGCGTGAAATTACCGGCAACTGAAATAAACCTAAGAAGGAATTTTCAACGGGGAATTGAATATATTAATTTCCCCAATAAATTGCGGTTGCAGTTTTCGGTTAATGTGGCTCAAAATGACATCAGCGAGGTCGGGTTCAATGATTGAGGAATTAGCAATGGTAGGAATTTGGTGACTCGTCTAGACAAGTTAGGATTAGAATCGGTTAATTTGGTACGAAATTACACGAACATTTGGTTGGAAAGAAAATTACGTGCATTAGGGCAGTCACTGTTATGAAAGCAACGTGGGCAAGTTCATCGGCTTAAATTATTAAAATTGAACTACTAACCAATAACCACGGATGAATTGAGTCACATCCCGCATTTCCAATTACGATGCTTTATATCTACTTTAACAGATTATCTAAACAGAAAATTATACGTTCGAAAATGAGTATTAGCGAAAGGGTTAACAGCAGTTAGTCTCGCCTTTGGCTTTTGATACAAATAGAGACAGTCACAAACACTCGGTCTGATTCAGACGTGAAAAGAGCGTTTTAGAAGACTCAACAAATTATTGATGACCTTATTAGCCTACATTTTGTTTCGATTTACTTCTCAGTTGTCATAATTTTTACATTTAAATCATAAACGTCGAGAAATTTAACGAAACTTAGTCCTATGCATTCTCTATCAATATCGATCGAAACCTTACGAAAATTCCGAAAAAAGCCAAGTTTTTGTATTTATTTCTCAAGCTTGTATTTTTTTTTTCAAAATTAAACATAAAGTGGATCATTTGATGACTTGACACAACTGATTAGATTCCTGGAGAGACATTTTTTATTCTTCCAGACAAGAGTATGCTATAAGGAATCTGCTTTCTAAAATCAGAAATCAGAAATGTATCATGAATCTAAACTTAGAATTTGTCGGCGGAATATTTCTTTATATTCTCATGCTATCTTTCTCGCCCGAATATATCAAATCTTTAGTAATTCTTCCTGTTGCTCTATGAACTATGAAAGATTGGAAGTCTTTCTTCAGTTTGCGATGTTCGCCAAAAGATTTGTTTTCCATCTGATTGCATTAAACATAAAGCCCAAAATATGCTCGCACGTAGTCCCCTTTATACGGCTATAATTACTGATATCAATGGGATAAAGATTTAAAAAATACAATAGCATAGTATATGAACGACCAGATGACCTGCGAATACAGTTTTGGATCATCGTTTTGAGGTTAGGTTGGCCCATATACATGTATGCTTTAGGATCAGAGTGACTGGTTCAATACGTTTTAAAAATATAACGGTGGTCTTCCACCTGTACTACCGTTTTTTGTTGCTGTCGGCTGTCTCCCCATGACCACGTAAAAACTTGATTCATATTTAAAATAGGAGGTCAGATAAATGTACGCGACATGTGGGGTCAGGTCGTTGAAAAACGTTTTTTTTCCCCGACACCTGTGTGGTAAGCGTGCCAGAGATACATTCAGAAATTGCACGCACGCGCAACAGATTAATAAAAAAATGTAATGAAGGCTATTCCTTTTTTAACATCATCAATAGCTCGAGAAATGTATATTCTTTCAAGTCAAAAACGTAGTGTTATTTGAGTTGATAGCAGATAGGAGGAAACTTCGTCCCTTAATTGTTATCGTGATAATTGTTTAAAAAAATCGTTCCAAATAGTCGCTTAACATTAATAGACGTCACATAAAACGTCTTTTCCATTTGTTAAAGACTAGCAAATGATAATATCCGAACTTGAAGTAAAGAGTAGCTGAATTCGTTACCAAATAATGTACTCGCCAATCTTTCATTAGGGTTAGTTAAAAAAAGTCTTATTTTATTTCTATTTACGAGTTCAGATATTTTCCCGCAATGCAAATCAATTCACACGACTTAATGAGTTAATTCAAACATGTAAACAGGGTTCCCCCAGACCTGGAAAACCTGGAAAAGTCAGGGAAGAATGGCTGATTTTGAAAAAGTCAGGGAAGTTCAACGCAGTCATTGCGATCCAAAATTAATACTTCTACATGGTTAGCTCAGGCCCATTTTCTGAGTACAAGTTTGCAAAATTTTCCACATTTTCCGAGGACCAATTTGCAAAATTTTCCACGTTTTCTATGTAACAATTTGCAAAATTCTCTAGGTTTTCCGAGTACAAACTTGCAAAATTCTCTAGGTTTTCCGCGTACAAATTTGCAAAATTTTCCACCTTTTCATACAAAATTGTCACATTTTTTTAAATTAAAAAAGAAAAATTCTATGTTAGTTTTCAAAATTGTCGTTAGTTTATTTTTGAAAAGTATTTTCCAGTGCCGATTTTGCAAAATATTGGTCATTGGTCAGGGAAAGTTTTTTGAAAACCTGGAAAAGTCAGGGAAATTAAAAATGAAATTAAAAATGATAAATCTTCGTACATGTAATCAATTTCCAAAAGTAAAAAACTGACATTTGATGGCTAAATTCAGTTTAGTCCAATAGGGTCATTAGCACGAGCGCCTTTATTTTGTCGTTGGTGGTTAATTCGAAAAGAAGAAAGCGCTGTGTTCTGTGAAGTGAGTCGTCCCATAAACAATAACGCGAGAAAGTTTTACGCGTTAAAAATGGAAATTTGGACGTATTTGAGTCCGTCGTAATAAGGCAAGTAACTTTATAGTTCAATTATTAAGCCCGAATGAACTCGGTATATACGATTTAAAGATCTGGGGGGAAAACGAAAACCTCCTCGAATCTCTTCGATTTTTCGAGAGAATCCAGCGTTTACGGGCAATCCCCACTCTAGAAAAAGTTATTCGAGAAGGTTGTATATATCGACATCGCATCGGAATAACTTTTTTATAAAAAAAAAAAAAAAAAAAAACGCGCATTCCTGTTCATTATCCGAAAGTGGTAAAAAATGGAAGATGACCGACAGGTGAATACACGGTATCGATAAAGACGGCTGAAATCCAGCGGCCTCCGTTAGGAGGCGCTGATACTGGAGTCGACCGTACGCGGTCAAGAAAAAAAATGTAATGGTGGGCGAACGAATTGAGGGTAATGAAAAAGTAATCATCCTAGGAAAAGCGAATTGATGAAATATTTGCGGGACAACCCTGTAGAATGCCACCCCAAATCGCGCCTCCAACGTACAGCAACGCATATCGGGAAGGAGCTTTCGCAGCATCCTATTATGAGCGCATGGTTGCCCGGATGTAATGGACAGACGACGAGCAACCCTTTCGTCCATGCACCAGCTCCTCCGAACGTGCACCACCGTCTGCCGCGTGTAGCCTCCCCTTCTTCCTTGTTTGTTGTTTGTTGTTGTTGTTGACTTCGCCTCCATTCGCAACTCGGAATGTCGCTGGACGGGCTGGGGCTTGGGGAGCCTCTGGTCACGGGGCCTCCGTCATCCCACTAACCCGTTGGCCGCCATCGTCCATTCTATCTCTCGGGTCGGGCGTTTTTACCGCGACATTACAGACACGTGGGTGTCCCTTACGCACGTGATGGTGACCGCTACCACCCTTGACCAGCGCGAGTGAGTCTCGCGACCCTACGTCATTCATGATCCGAGCGTTTTGCCGCAAAAATACACGCTTCTGGAAGTGCGTTGGAAACTTACGGCCACTGCCAGCAACAGGTAAGCCAGAAAAAAAACCAGCATTTTTAAAACGATCCGAGTTACGTTAGGACTTCTATTTGGTACGTGGCGTAAAATAAAACAGGGCGTAACGCGCGCTATCCTCGTCCCGTTCGTTATTCGCGCGGGGATCAATACTGCGCGAAAAAAAAAAAGTTTTCCGAGATAAACGCTACCACCACCATCGTAGCGAAGCGAATAAACTTTCAGTGCCTAGCGTTTTTTTTTCTTCTTTCGACGATAGATTTTTGGTGTCTCTAATCTAGGCAGAGTTTATTGTCTAGCCTCGGCAAGGGTAAAAGGGGTATAGCGCCTCGATATTCCGCGTACGTTGCCAAATGTAATGTGGGAAATTCGACGTCGTTGTTGTTTTTTCTTCCCTCCTTCCAACGAACGCCATGACGTTCGCTATCCCACATTATGCATAATATATGTAAAAACGTCACTAGAATTTTGCGAGCATCAGTCCACTCACAGCTTCCCTTGTCGCCATCATCCAACTCAGCATCCTTTCCTCGCTTTTCCCTCGTTCGTTGCTACGGAGGGGGGAAGTGCGTTTTTATGACACGGCGCTTTTGCTAAAGCTGTTTTTGATGCCACCTTCGCCTCTCGCGCGAGGACCCAGCGAGCAACGAGAATAAGGCCTATTTTGGAGAATTGTTCGCCGCTTCATTTTCGTTTCATCGATTTTGACGATTTTTTTTTCGGTGGCGTCGATGACGTGTTTTTAATGTCCGACGATACGCGCTGCATGTAGTCGATCGTTTTCGTTTAGAATCTTAGTAGCTCAGGGATAACGAATTAATAAGCCATAATCGTTGAATAAATACGCGGTGGTCAACGTGCATATATCATTAAAATTTAAAAAAACAATATTTTTATTCGACGATGAAATCAGAAAAAAAAGGAATTTTATTGTTGAAATGTTTACGTTGCATTTACACATAAGGCTTTCATGCATAGTGAAATCCTCCGTAAAACCAATAAATCGATACATTACTTTGCATGCACCAACTGAATATACGTAACAATTAACTATTAAAACTGGAATGCAGTTTCAATTGCCAAAATCGACGTTTATGACATAACAATTCCTCCATTCTCCATATACATTTTATGCAATTGTCGACAATCGGTTTTTTTTGCATGCATGGTGCACATAAATGGTAATAATGTATATTTTACACCTTATTCGGACAGTGGTGCAAGTCGCCATCTGTTAAAATGCTTGGTCAAGAATGAATAACATTTGGCTCGAATCATCCATGCATGCATGCTGTTTCGAGCTCTGCACTGCGAATGTGGGTGTATTCGTATAAGAAAAATATAATCGTTATTATATCATGGTTATGCCACAAGATTGTGCACTATATAGGAATATATGATGAGCAAACATGCATGCGCCAATAAAGCAGTTATGGACACTGTATATAGCTTGATGTATACAGCAAACATAATATGAAATGATGCTGCGGGGGTTAACTTGCAAGAATGTTACGACATCCTTTTCTTGATTATTTTGTTATGAATGCATTTTGTCACCATTAATGTGCATGTATTTCTGAAGCAATCTGAAATAATTGTATACCTGTATATACCGTACGAGCCTCTAATTTCTATTTTTGTATACTTGTAAATTACATGTATATTTTCGCCGAATACATGCATCCGGTATTATTTTTGAGATTTTTATAGTGCGTTACATGCATGCATGTATTTCATGCATGCTTTTATACTTTTTTTACATATGCATGCATATACATATAAACTTGGGATACAGTGTAACTTCGGCGGTCCAGTATCAAGGTATTAATAGCAACGAACCTTGTACATTACCCTTTGATCAGATGACGAATTTTTGTTCATTTACATGTGCAGATTAAAAAAAATTGCTCATTAAGCACCTGTACAATATACTGAGTACATGTATATAATTTGTACACGTCCAGCAGAGCGTATACGGTTATTTAAAATCGATCGTAAACATTGATGGCCCTATACATGTATAGCCTTAGGCCTTATTGGGGCCTATATGATATTACAATATGGACTATCCGTGAGTTCTTGCTTGCAACAAGCATGCATGGCTGTTCGTGACACTTCAATATACATTTATACATTTACCTGTTATCTGAATCGATTTACTGCCACGCCTAAAATTAATATCGACATTTTCACATGCAAGAGGCCTGACAATAGGCCTTTCAAAAATAGCAACGATTTTGCAAACTTGAATGCGTTTTAAATATTATATACTGCATGTATTTACAAGTACATGTTTATTTCATTTAAGATACAAGGTTTATGTATTTTTATGTTTACATGTATTGAATGCATGATCAGAAAACCCGTTAATTATAGGCCTAAAATACAGGCTGCGTCAGCACAACATGCAGATGTATACAAGTACATGCACCTAGTATATATACTGTATATATATATATATATATATATATATATATATATATATGTATTAAATATAATATTTAGATGA
>JAQGAO010005271.1:0-13830 GCA_034697705.1 Ommatoiulus sabulosus
GTAGTTGAGAAAAAAATATTCCCAAGGACAACTAACAACTGCTTAAAACTACTAATTACTAATAAACTAATAACTGTCTTCGCAACTATTTTTTTTCTCAACTAAATAGTTTTAGTTGCTCTTCTAACTACGAATAAAATAGTTATAACAAATAGTTGCGTACTAGCGAATAAGAACTACAGTTTTAGTTACTAGTTGCAGTTTTTAATTATCAGTTTCAACTAATTTTTGCCCAACTCTGAATTCAGGCAATAGATTAGTCTTTAAAACAGCTCATGGATAGGGTGCTGTTGGGTACTCACCAAGTGCTGTTGAAGTAGAGGCTTTTCCTGCTAAACCAAGCTTGAGCGTTTCTTTCAAATCCTTTTCCAAGCTTTGCAAAGATAGAGAAGTTGTAGCCAGGCTAGGAACCTCATTACGTTGTTGCCGTTCAATGTGCTCGACCAAGTGTTCAGGGTTGGACATAAGTCGTAGCAACACAGGATTGGACTGGACCAGAGGAATAAGAGTATTTTTGCCATTGTTACTTGTGGTTGGAGGAAGACAGGAATCAAGGATGGACACAGGCATTGGCTGAAAAACACACATAATACCAGCTTAGACAAGATTTATGTGAATGAGTTAGTTCATGATTTCGAGCTAGTCTTTTTTTCCATTCACGATGAAGTCTCCATTCCAAATTTTCGTGATTCGGAATAGTCTAATATTTCAAAGGTTCACGCTCATTTGCCAACATGGGGCGCATACTCCGCTAAAATTTATTCAATTATTAAAAATGGTATTTATGATTGATTCAAATTGGAGAAAAAAACTAAGCGACAAAGACAAGGGATATAAATGTATGACAGAAGCCTATTCACACTATCAGTTTTACCTGAGTCTTTGTTGCGCTAGCAAATAATGCTTCTAGTGGATCTTTGTTAAGTTCCTCTCGAGTCCCTGGCTGCTTCAAAGTCAGCGGTGATGTTCTTGTCACATCAGGGGCTCCTCCCACTCTCACGGCTTTCGGTCTGATAAGATCAGCTGAAGGCATCGTTCCTGACCTGGGCAACTCGGTCATCTGTTTTGGTTCACTTTCCTCCTTGATCGTTTTATTCTGAAATTAATGAACGAGATATATTGCAAAATCATGAGAAAATGTGCCAATATTCTTTTAACGATGAGATGGGTGTTTTATAAAAATGTAAAAGTATCTAGCAACAACTTTGCTATTATTATATAAAATTTCAGCGCCAGTAATCGACGTTTCGACAAAATTTTGTTAAGATATTAATTACATATCAATGTGGATTATAATACATATTTAGCAGAAGAAAACCAACCAATGCAGTGTCAGACAAGTAGGGCAAATAAAAAAAAAAAAAAACCTAAGAATTTTTCCTACAGTTGATAAACCTGAGGTTAATATAAAATTCCAAGTTCATTTCAGCAAACCGATTACACAAAATGTGGGCCAGTATTTATGCAGTCTGTTAAACAGTACAAATCTGTAGTCAAAATAAAAGGTTGAAATGAACAATCCAAATTTCAATGAAACAGACTGAAGTTCTGAATCAACCAAATGCAATTTTGCACAAAAATAAGTTTTAATTATTTATGTTGGAAACTTAGAAACAAAACTTTAATCAAATTCCAACTTAAGTGCACACACTGCTGTTGTTTGTTAATGACACCAAATAGGAATTTAATTAAAGCTAACTAACCTTTGAATATGCATTTTCTGCATTGGACAGCAGGGAAAGAATATCTACGGATTTAGGCTGCTGTTGGACTCCTTCATCCCTCACAGAATCGCTTTCTGATGCCCTTCTAAGTCTCTGGGGCGTTTTCTGTTTGTCCTTTTCTTTTGTCAGTAACCTATGGGAAAAAGACAAGTGCACGCGTTAAATTTACAACTAGACAGTTTGTCGACAAAAGTGGGAAGAATGACCATCAGCCTTACCTCGTGATTGAATCATTGATTTTGGAACAATCTTCCTTGGCATAAAACCATATACCGAAAATGTTCACTGAAACAATCCACATTTAAAATACATTAGGAATGACCTTTTTCAAGAAATACAAAGGCTCATAAGTGCTTGATGCAGGCATGATTGAATTCTGTGAACAATGCAAAGTTTGTATCCCATTCCCCACAGCAAAGCTGGTTTGATTTTAGACAACGGTGGTTCAGTCATTAGTATGGTATTTGAATGCCAGCTAGCAACTTCTGCTTTCCCAAGTTAAACAATTACATTTCTAGCAAACCAGGCGATTTCTATGGACTCTTAGAAACATGTATTCGTAAGAATCCCTTGCTGATATAATTCAATGTTAATTAAATTCCTATCTGAGGCATAACAAAGTTTGAATTCCGAGAAAATAACTTAGCAATTTGGTGAGAACTTATTCCCTGAATTTGCAATGAAAAATTACATTTAAAATGTAGAATGCAAATAGTGCCGTAAGAATGAAAATGCTTTACAAGCTTAAGTCTTTTTTTTTTGACAAGAGGTGCACAGGCCTTGTTTAGAAATTAGTCCAGATAAATATTTTCAAAAATGATAAAAACAGCTACGAGTGGCTCACGTTTTGAGTTTTTATATAACAGATATGGATCTTCCCGCTGCAACTCCAAGTCTTTAGTAATTGGCTCGATTTGATTGGTTTTGCTCAGCCGATTCATGATCACAAACCCATGAAAAGGAGGAGCTGACCTGCAATTTAAACAAAATAATACCATTAGCTGGATGCATACAAAAATTGAAGGTGTGAAGCATTCCTAGCGCACATGTGATTAGCATAATCACACAAGAGGGCCTCTCGTTCATCATGCTCATTTCCCAATGGAACGATTGGTGGTGGAACCACCGAATGAAAACGGCTTTAGCACCACTTAGATAATTGTTTTATTAGGGACCAAAGGGGATTTTATGCCTCTTTTAATAGTGTTTTGTGTAAAACCATTACGAAATATATGCAGTTGGGGACATATGACCACAGGTATTTCACGGCATGAAAATAGTGCCTAATAAGCTGACGTGCTGAGTTTTATTTAAAACTTTAAAAGGTTTCAAGTGCATTACTCGTTATAGTCCTCTTTAAGCCTAGATACACTCTTCACGTGCCAGTCCAGAGCATGCAGATTTTGCAGCAATAACATGTAGTCAAATCCTGAGATCTAGGAAATATGAGACCGATCTGGTGCCTGAAAACGTCGTCAGAAATTCGGAGAATTCAAAAATCAAGGAAACAAAAGAGCTAGAATGTCGGCTTCGTGCTTACGCGAACACGAATAGAACAGCGCTCAAATACAGTCTTAAAATAAACAGCCGTCAATTTAGAAATGCCTTCATTTGTTCGGTTCAAAGTTGCGTACTCTCGCTTTTTCTTCCCTGACCAGAATCAGTTTGGCCCGCACAACATAGCAAAAAGCTTACTTTATTAAAAACTCCCAAAAACAATGCCACCTTTATTTGGCATAAGGTGGGGAGCAAACCAACGACAGCATCTCCTGAACTCCATTAACCCAAAAAATCATTCAATAAGGGTACTCGGATAGAAGCTTCATGAACCGCACTTTAGCAGTTTTAAAGTCACATGCGCAAAAAAATTCACACAACTTGGTTATCGCATTTTAAAAACCAATAAATGCCTTCCTTATACACACGTGACTTTGCGACTGCCACAGTGCGATTCCTACGGCATTCGGTCTACAAAGGCCGAAGACAGCTCCAAAAACATCGCACAGCTGGAAATTCTGACAAAAACGGGTCTGAGCAGCTCGTTTATACCATCCGGAGTCGATCTCAAGAGTGCTTTTGCATTTTAAGAACGTGATCATAGTCAGCACTTCCATTAGCTAAAAAACTTCCACCCCAACATTATGGTAGGACCAAAGATGCTTCACCGGAGTCTATTTCAGAGATTAGCACGCAAGAACGACTTCTTACGGGTAATGACACCCACTCTATACAATAGACCATAAAAGGTTGGAAAATAAATTCGTAATAACCGAGAAAAAAACCTGCTGCTCGTGTCACGAAAAGCCTTTAATCAATGAACTCGGATGGTTGCCGAGATCATGGACGTCAAACACGTTCCGCAGGTTATCTCTGACGTTGTATCCCCAGCAACATCCGGCTTATAAGCCTTGATTATGTCATTATTTAATCATGCAGTGGATGCCCCTTGTGCCTCGTTAAAACGGTGTACTGGAGCGGCTGAACTTCTTAGAGGAGCCTAATTAAGTCCAGCGCCAACAATGGCGCGGTTGATGGATTCGGCATTGAGGCGAATGGGACAAAAATCGACGTGCACCGAAATACACGACAATGAAAATTAGGCCAAAAAACGCAACTTGTAAAAAAAGAATCGCGGTTTGGCGAAATGAAAAAAATGCTACGTTTTCAAACAGTCGCAAGGTTGGATCAGACGTCAGAGAAGCAGATTTTAAACTCGAAAAAGCGGAAGGAGAGAATGAAAGCAAGAACGAATCTTTGGAGGGGGAGAAAAACAACGAAAACCAAGCAGCCGAAGCACTTCTGGCAATGGCAACAAAACTGCTCCAGAGCATCTCTCGTAAACAACCACCTGGGATGCGAGATATTGATAACCCGTACTTTATGCAACGAATGAGTAAAACTCCACAACAATTCGGAAAAAAAACCACCTAAAAAGCACTCAGATCTATGCAAACACTTTCTGGTAATGGGATCTTTAGTGGAAGAATCGAAAACCATTGCTTGAACAGGACGGTTTGCTCATGTAACTACAGGGGTACTCCGAAGTGCAAGCGAATTGCACTTTGTGCAAAAGTCACGTGTGCAAAATCGATAAGCAAATTGGTTTAAAAATGCCACTCAAGGTTATCGCTGTTTTTAACCCGAGGAATGCATTCTTTTTGCACACGTGACTTCACAATTGACTAAGTGTGATTCACAAAGCTCTAGTCTTGAGTATCACTTACACGTGTTCTAAAAAATAGAAAAAAAAATATGAGATAAATCACTTCAAAAGTAATGTAAACACAGCAGACAATGGATCATTGATTCCATCAAAATAAACACATTCATGTTGTTTTCACTGAATCCAACATTTTCAAAAAAAAAAAACTTTCGGTATACAAGACGCAGGATTAATCGTGACAACACATTTTATGGATCAATAAGTACCTCTTATAATCCTAAAAATACGGTATTTCATTCTGAAATCGGAAATAAATGCTCGTGTATAATGTACAGTCTATATGGCCCGTCACAAAAATAGCTTTGGGAAAGAACATGTTCTACGGGTTTAATAACACTTGTAGCGAAACAATCGTTCGCAACCCCCGAACGATGCAACGCAACCAGGAATATGGATTGACAAAATCCGGTTAATCGCGACTAGACAAAACAAGATGGAGCCAAATACATTTACCCCGATCAGGAGAGAAAAAAAAAAGTTTACCGAAGCATAGCCAAAAGTTAGCCTATAAGAGCAACAGAAAATAGAAATGAAAAATAACCCCTAAATTTCCTCGCTAGGCCCGCACGTACCGTGTAGGGACTTTGTCAGGAAAACATTAATTTGGTCCAAATGGGAGATTCGAGTTGAGATTTTGGCATCGTTCTGGCTTTTTCGCCGAAACGGGAGCATCTCCGGGGCTAACTTTTGACTGTTTTCTTGGATGTCATCCAGAGGTTTTGGGGTCTCCAACGCACCGAACCAAAAAAGTGACATCGGAGAGTTAGGGAGGCCAACGAAGTCTCGCCCACGGGCCAAACCATGGAGCTGTTAAACCCAACGAAAAAAACTCTCAACAACAAAATTAATTTCCATATTGAATTCATAGTTGCACCGAGTGCACATAACGCAATTGCACGTTTTCATTTTCCAGACATTGCAACATCTCGTGACAAGAGCTCTTGGGCAGAGAGCTAGGAGCTAGTGTTTGGCCAACACGGGGCAGTTCCGAACAGAGTACCCATGGCAACGCTCAAACCGGATCCGCCAATAACAGATTCCGGCGAGGATGAAAGGGCGACCAGAGAATTGTTCAGGTAAACTAATAATTAGGGAGGAACAGCGCAAACATCACCAGGTGCTAGCAGAAATTGCTCCGGCGGAATTTGATTACTCGCGGATGAAATGAATTAAGACAACAAAGGGCGACCGAGACTTCAACGTCATCCTCGTTGGATTAAACAAGCAACTAGAGACTCCATGGAGTTGAATGAGAAAAATGGAAAAACCTTCACCGAAGAGAATAAACGGAAATAAAACGAGGAGTAACGAATGAAAAATTGCAAATGGATGGCCTGAAATTTAATCGATTCGCGGATGTCTGAATCTGTTTATTTCGTCTCAGACACAGCTCGAATTCGCGGATCAATTTTCTCAAGAGCGAACCAATTTGGAGACGTTTAAAATGCGTTTTTCTTATAATTATTCCTAAATTACGGACAATCGTAACCGAAGATTGCCTGTAATCCGCGGAATATCAAACATCCGAAAACGTTTTTTTTTGTCTTGCAGCATACGTTAATTCCATGTCTAAGAAAGCAAAAATCCTTTATTCGAAATTGACATTTTCAGGAAAAAAAACTCTTCGTACGCCATCAATTAGTTCTTTTTGGAGTTTTGTACAAAAAATGGATCAAATTTCTTTCCGAGAAATCATCCCGCTCGCATCCATGCAATTCTAAGATATCACTTTCTTGGATGGGGATAGCATGTTTTTCAATCAATTTTTATTACTCGTGATCTGGAAAAAAAAACTGAAATGGTATATAATGGGAAAACTCCTATACCGTTCTAGATATCAACCTTAAACCCGATTTAAGACCACAAAAACACACGAATTATCAAAGTACTGAATGGTTTCTGCTTAAATGCCAGCAGGTGTACTCAGAATGTTCGCAGATAGCATTTATCCGCACGAAATCACGTGTGGAAAACGAAGACATTCATTGGTTTGAAAATGGTGATAACCTCGAATGGATTTTTAAACCACCAAAATTCACGACTGCCAAAGTACGATTTGCGAAGTTTCCGTCCGAGTACCGCAAGCAAATTCAAAAAACCAATAAACAGAAATGAATTTCATTTCGACGGAACGTAAAACACCAAAAAGGCGTGAAAATGTGAAAACCGCTCATCGTCAAGTCACGTACAAGTACAAAAAAAAAGTAAAAGTACAATATTCCGCACTCGTCTCGAGTACTCATAAGCTACGGGTCCCTAGAGTCGCTAAAAAACCAACAGTCTGGAGACGGGGTTTACAATGAATCTCTCAGTTACATCCGAAACAGCTCCTGCCCTAGATCGGAGTGCGAAAAAAAAAAAGCCCGAACCACTCATTGTGTTTGTTTTTTTCTCTCGCACTCCTTCTAGCGGGCCTATTTTTAACCTCTTGATTCGTATTTTGGGCACCGCATCTTTGCCGGAAGCCTTTTCCCCCTCCGCCATATCCGTCCAACCATCTCGCAGATGGATTTCACCCAAGCAGCAATGGCATGTTTTCCACGTCAACTTCGCAGTCCGCGGCACAAAGGCTAACGGGGTACTGACGTCACGACCGATGCAATTACCCCACATCGAGAGGTTCCTCCGAAAGCCTCGCAAGAGCACCACGACTGGCTTCCCTTTCCCGGTTCATCCCTGCCAAGATGCGAGTCGACAAATTCTATTGATCCGGAATAGGAAGAGCGCCGCTCTCAGGATGATGATCTGATCAATTCAGGGTTGGGCTCCCCCCCCCCCCCCGCACTTTTCAGCCATTGCCCCCCGACCGTGCATTTTCGGCAACCACCCTGCAAAACGCATCGATTGCGGATGGTGTGTGCACACGCAGTGAGTGGATGAGCGACAACGGCATCGAGGCGGAAGTTAACATCGCAACGCCGAGAACTGCGAGGCTCGGCCTTCTTCAGGCAGGCATCGCATCCCAGTCAGAGTCGCGCAGAGCACGTGGGTCCACCCATTTACGGGATGATGGGAGATGCCACGATCTGACGCGAGGGGGAATTCCCCCGGGCCAGGTGGGGGAACGGCAACAGCTGTTGGCAGAGCGCGGAAGATCACTGGGAGCCAGAAACAGAGACGACTGCCGGAAGGTGCGGATGCTGCGCCGCAGCCTCAACGATGATGGCACGCACTGATGGAGCGTTGGCAGTCTGAAAGAAAGAGAGAGAGAGAAAAAAAGAGTGAAAAAGAACACGTTGTTGAACACAAAAACGACAGGGAGATATTTTTAGAGAATTAATTCGACGCCGCCGCGACATACCTGCTTCGATGCTATCGATCGGATTTATCTCAAACCCCAGCAATAATCAGCCTCTCTCCAATCCGTTTGTTATCTCGGTCCGATGGATTTTCCAATTTGGGCGAAAAAAAGCTGCCAACTGACGCGGTGTGCGCGCGTGATGCGACTCGCGGAGCGCAGTTGAGACGCTCGAGCGGCCCATCGTCGATCCCCGGAGGATCGCTCTTCGGTGGGTGAGGAACCCCCGGCAAACGAAACAAAAACCGCGTTTCGGGACGTCCGATGGAGTTGAGGTGTTGGATGAACAATCGGGTGTGACTATCCTTTGGATTAACAAAAAAAAAACTCTTCCTGCGTGGATTACGCTAAGTTAGATCCCACCATGGTCAAGGTAAGATATTGACAACGGGGTTTTAGCCTCTGACATCTGACATGATATCTCGTCTGTTCCACGGGGCAACACGCGGTGTAATTAGCACTGCCTGTCACGTTGACGAGGGATAATGATGGATAATTAGCTTAGGGCTAAATATATCTCGACAAACTAGCTTTTTACTCTCGACAGCTGCGCGCTTTTATGATCTTGGATTTTTGCTGTATTTCTCGAGTTTTTTGACAAGCGTCTGGCAATAAGGTCTAGGTCGAAGTTCTCCCCCACAAACTTGAGCATGCTGTATAGTTTCGTAAAATAGTCCGCAATTGACCATAAATAATCTAAGCCACCAGGTACCGCGTGATGACCGCTGTTTCCAACTTTAACCAATTCGGCAGATTTCCCAAAATCTTCAGCTTGAAAATCACCACTTGCAGTACCGGATTAACGTATGGGCTGAGAGGGTTCGGGAGGAAGGAGGGTTGTTGAAGGGGGCTCTATAAACCTTACTTTTTGTTAATTTGTTAAAGGTAAAAAATATTAAAAATATTCTTAAAAAAATTCTAAATATTAAAATTTCAGTAATGTTAAACTTTTAATGAGTGAATAAGGTTTTATTTTTCATGATCAGACTCAACTGATATTAAGTTTGGTCGTTAGAGCTTCCCAAGATCTCCTCGACCAGGGTCTTGAGTTGCCATAATCCAGCACTGACCTTATGCAGATTTCGTCAGCACGCCTTTATCACGTGCCATTTCATTCATTCCATTGGCGAAAACGAAAGGCACGTCCTTAAATGGTTCTTTTAGTTGTTGATTCGATGAAAAGATCACGTGATGCAGCCCTGTGCCATGAGTAACTCTGCATAAGGTTCATTGGGAGTTGTTGATTCGATGAAATAAGGTTCATTGGGTCTTTTTGGTAAAGTTGAATTTTTTTCCCGAAACCCTTTCGAGCTTTCCCAGAGCACTTCCTCAAAACTACCGAGAAACCGATGAAGAAATGAAAAACCAAACAACGAACCGAACAAAAAATGTGCACACAAATCACAGCATGGTGAACAACACCATCCAGCAACCCTTTTTCAGGTGACTGCGGAGGCGTGCTTCCAAGGTCTGTTATTATTGTATTTCAACTAGGCTTCGTCTCTTTCTTCGTGCTTCACAGTTTACTTTTAAGACAGTGAGTTAAGTTTGTCAGTATACAGTGAACAAGCAGAATGACAGTTGCACAAACTGCATGCAGGGTGAAACCACCCTGTATGGCAGATGGCTGGAGAGTAGGTAGCCTACATTTCTGCTGAACTCTACTGTATATATCGCATTTCGAAGGTTTGCCGGTGCCGCCTTGCAACATAAAAGGTAATAGAAACACATTTGGATTTAAAGCGAGTCACTCGAGAGAACAGATCACGTAAAAATAGCTGCTGGGCCAAACGGAGCTGTGTGTTTCAAAAATTGAAAATTAGCCCTGAGAATATAAGGACGGCAACGAGCAGAAATAGACGCAGAAACCACGACGTATAGGAAATGGACAGAAAATGACAATGATAAACAATTGGCATCTCCAAGACCGACCCTCCTAAGCCTTCTCACCTTAACGATTCAGTTCCAGAAGTATAAAGCCCAACCTCGGGGGCAATTCTTTTGTAAACAAGATCGTTCAACGAAATGCTCGCTTACTCTATAGTTACAGCCAAAGTATACGTGTACACACGGACCCATTTCCAATTCCACTTCCATATGTACATTACCGGATCAATAGAGAGCAGGCCCTCGACCTGGTCATCCATCCTTCCAATTATACACAGTGATTCCTGGCCGTTCGAGCAACCAAAGCGAACCGTGGATAATGGTAGCGGCAGATTGAAATGAAAGATTCATGTTTTACTGAAAAGCACCAGCCTACAGGAATCGCACCAACAAAAGAATAATGGCGCCCATTAATTCCTCGGCAAGAAAGGAACGGTATAGGCGAGCAGCAGTATTAGCATCCGACCGAGCAAAACCTCGCTTATGCGACCAAAACTGCATGGGCCGTTTGGCCTTTCGGATGCACTCACCTTCCCGAACAAACTACCCTGGTTTGACATTTTCCCAAGTTCGAATATCATTTGGTTGTACGCGCGATTTGATTGGAGTTGACGCAAGTCGCCGCATTCTCAAATGCCTTTAGCGGGATGTCGGTGCCGCGCATATCCACCGGGCGAGCACAAATGTACAAAACCGTGATGGGATTATTGAACAGACAGGTGCTATTAAATATTAAAGGCTTTTAAAGCCGTGGATGTCGGCTTTTCCAGTTTAATGCCGGATTTTCCGCGCCAAATCACCCGTGACATGCAGAATCTTGCCAACGTATACTAACAGTGTTCCGTAAAGATGCGCTACTTCCTTTGGCAGCTGGGGCAAAAAAATAGCCCGAGCTGATCGGTGAAGTCCATCAAGAGATCATTCAAAGACCAAACTTCCTTTTCCATACTTCACTCACGGATAAGCATTCGATCAAACCTTTGCACCTTTCGCTCAATATATGCAACGTAAACGATACCAGTTTCCAAAGCTAAAAAATGTCCGCTGAATGTGCAATCAACAACCTAACATGCTCATACGATGGCTTTGGAGAGGCTTCCAGAGTTTAATAGCACAACTTTTGAATGGTCGTACTAAGCTCGGAACTTTCTAAATACATGTATGATTTCCGAGCTAGAAATAAAAAACATCTATAATCATGCAACAAAATTGGGTTAAGGTTCATTTCACTGCACCTCATCAGACTTATTTCATTTATCACTTGGCTGTTATATGCGTTTGAAAATGGGCATTACTGTTATGATAAGTCACATATGATATTGACTACCATCATTGATAAATGATAACTTATACTGACTGGGCCATGAGGGGTCTCCATTTGTGAAGAGTTTCTTCATAATACTATGAAGAGTTTAGTAGAGTTTCCTTTAATACTTATGTAGCCATAATTGATGCTGGTATGAAAAGAAATTTGGTATTATGTAGTTCGTATTCTCTTCTGTTATATATGACTCCATTTTGGATGAACAATGCTCAGCAGCACGTTCTTTAGTCGACGATTCGATGAAAAAAATCACGTGATAAGGTCCACACATGTAAGAACAACTCGAGCAGCAAAGTCAGGCGCATAAATCGATGCGTGTACAGAAAATTAGTGTGATACTGATTAAAAAGAACCCACTATTAATTTCAGATCAATGTTTGCTGCCAAAATATAAAAAAAAACACATTTTCACTCGAAATTTGGTTACCTTTTTAAAAATGGACCTTACGCAGTTACAGAAGAGCTGGGAGTACGTCATCAAGTTAGCTTTTTCATTAAACTAATTGCCTTCGGGTAATTTCAGAGGGTTGCAATTAAATGTCACGTGATACTGGCACAATCACGAAATTTGAGGAAAATCCATTACGAAATGAGGGGGTTCTAAGCAATTTGAGTTTAGGATGAGGATTTGTTAAGATGCTGCAGCAGGTGGTTCCACTCATTCTTACGCTATATGGTGCAAGTATTTTCAGTAAGCAAAGAATCTTATGAAGTGAACATACTGACAGATGGAGAGCTGAGACAAATAAGACAGGTCTTCCATCATAGCACATGTTTACATAATCTTGGCTCTGTTCTCGTGCTATACTGCCATTCGCTCGTAGGTTCATTCATAGGGGAATTTCCCGAAACAAAGGGGAAGAAAAGACGTTTTAATTCTGGACATATTTTCAACCGTTAAGCATTATTTGGTGTAATTAACTTTGCAAGCAATGTTCAAAAAATGAACACTTCACGAACAATTTTGTTATCAAAGCTTTGGGGAGCAAATGTCCAAAGGCTGCGACTCGGAATTACGTCATCGTGGCACACAAATGTAATACTGTAACCAATTCCATCGAGTGCTCTTAAACTGTTTGTGTTACTATAAAAGCTTAACAGGCCAACTACCAATTTAATGGCTAGTAGGCAAAGCCCCACCCTTTGTTATTACATTGAAGGTGCCAGCATGCCAGGAGGCAATTAAACAGCTTTTTATTTTATGTGAAGGCGATATTAAATTGATAAGAGACTGGCCAGCTACATCTGCGAGATGAGAAGCAAGATCAATAAAAAGCTGCATGAATTTTAGTGGAAGCGTTTTGGCTTGCCCTTTTATCTGACTAGAGTTCAGACTTTTTAAATGTTTTGTGAAGACCGAGCGAGTACGAGAGTGCATGCTGCGTGTATATTCTCAGGTGCAAAGTTGAAACTCCACATCCAAACAAAAATGCACAAAGCGAGACACATTCCTATCACAAAGTTGTCGTAAATATGGTAGCAAATCCTGCAGTGAAATTTATTTTTCAAGGCTCAGTCTTGTATTAAAGGATGGTACATCTTGGAAGCCACTTTAAAATGTGGGCCACCGACACAAACAAAATAGAGGATCAAGAGCAATGTTTTTGCATAATATTTTGAAATGACTGGCAAAACCCCTCCCATTTTCAATTAAAACATCCACTTTGAATTTTGAAGACAACAAAACACTTTGATGACATCAATTAACTGCACGAACTACGAGTCCGTAAATAAACGTAATTACAGAAAGGCAGCCCGCATACATCGGAGCAAAAAAACACATCATCCAACTTGATGATAAGATATCGATTGATCAGAAAAAAACCGGCTAAAACTATGCAAAACAAATTTACTCAAAAATAATGTTACATTTAAGCAACAGGCTCCAGGCCATCAGGCTGGAACTGGGGGGAGGGGAAATGCGAAGATTACCAGGCACAATTGTACGCTCGTAATCACTCACGTAATTAAAACAGTAGAATAAAACCTCAAAGATACCGGTAGTTTAACCATTGCATGGCTGCCTACTGTCCACTAATTGTACAGGAATTAACGAGCATCCTGAAAATCGATAAGCCTAGAGCAAACATTGAGATAACAGTAATGTCTTTCCTACCTATTGTAAACGAACAGCGTCCCTTCGACTCCCGTTTTGATCTGTAAATTACAATAAATAAATAAATATAAGAACGAAAGGAAATGAGAAATTTTCGTGAGACTGGGAAACCGAAGCGTTAACTTAACGCTTCGGTAATGAAACTCCCAAATGAAAGATTGGTTAAATACAGGCCCACATGCAGGGTTGCCAGTTTTTTTATAGATTGGTCTTGCCTGACTTTTCCTGACTTTGCCTGACCGTTATGGCAATTTTTCC
>JAQGAO010005272.1:0-13829 GCA_034697705.1 Ommatoiulus sabulosus
AAGCCGAGTTCAAAATTATAATGCTTTCCCCCTTTCCTCCTTCTGTAAACCATTCAACGTTTCGAATTTTTGATTTAATTTAGTTTATAATTTAAATAAAAGGGATATTCCAGAAGTTTAGGACGTGGAAAGACTCATTTTTCTGCCCAAATTCCTTTGAGAAACATTTTTTTATATAAACTTGAAAATGTTAATTTGTAAAAGGAATAATTTTACCCGGACTTGCTAGGAAATAAGTAGAAATAGGAAAAATGATTTTACCCAATTATAACTTCCAGATTTTTTTTCTCTCTGAAGTATGACTTGTCTAGATAATCGTCTAATTTTTTTATCAATGTTAGACGAGTCATACATTAAGGGGGCAAATAAATCTTTTACGTTATTACTTATCGAAAGCGAATTTAAAACGCAACGAAAGTGTCTCAACATGGCCGACACTGATCAGCCTCAAAGATGGCGCCGATCGGAGACCAGCAATACGATGTCACTGCTAAAGAAGCCGACCTTATTCGGAGAAGAGCTCAGATGAAAGAAGCTCTAAAGAGGGAATATCAGAAGGGCGTCACAAATCCATATCGCCATGCGTTAGGTGAAGGTGGCTATTTGGTAAAGCATAGTAATGATTCTCTTGATAACACTGCATGCATCTGCTCATGCATGTACAGTACAGTATGACCCTAGCTGCCTCGATCGTCGATTAATATAACATAAACATTCCTGAGTTTTTTGCACCCCAGATATTATCAACAACTCGCATTAAGCGAGTACTCAGTTCACAATCAAAAAAATTGACATTCGCAAGTTATTCTAGAGTTAAGAGTATGTACAGTTTTTATATCATATTGCTGGCATGGGTTGCCTTTCTAATCTAGTTCTAATGAACCAATTGCTAAATCAAATCTGCAATATAATCACCTTTGTGCTACTGTCGTTTCACCTATCTTCTGTTTGCAGTTTGACCCACAAATCCAGCGTTTCATGTCCATGAGGACCACTCGTTACCAGTATTTCAAACCTGGGTTTAAGAGCTTTGGGATGTGGTTCTCGACAATGGTCCTGCCAAGCATTTTACTGGCTTTCTACATGCATAACAAAAAGGTGAGTGGCAAGAGTAGTTTATGGTGAGCAGTCATTGACACCTCCAAAGGGTTTTGTCAGGATGCGTGTTTCGTTACGTACAAGTAACTTATAATTAATAACTTTTTAAAGGCAATGAAAAAGTGTAGTTTTTCCTTCCGTAATGAACGATATTACAAAAGAGCAATGGAAAATAAAATGTTGCCGATGCACTGCATTTGCTTTTTGAAGGAAAAAGAACAATGCTACTAAATCTCTTATCATTGCGGGTATTCACTTTACGCCCACCTCAACTCAAAAGCTAATGCCGAAATCTTACTTTTAGGAGGAATTCGATCAAAAATGTCGTCGTGGCGAAATAACTGCTAGGGATCGGAGATTCAGGTTCAACTGACATAACACAGCATGGTTCCAGAGAACCTTTGCGGACATTAGACATCTCTTGTAGATAAATGTATGCTATATTCACTGTACTTGTATATGGTATTAGACAGAGTATTAAAAATAATGCCATATTAAAGCAAATATTACTTGGGTTGGTTATTCTTTGTTGCATATTCTACAGCTTTATTATAACAAGCAACTGGTATTGTTTTTTTATGATCAGCGGCTAAATTGCCAAATAAATTTCACAAATTCCTGTTATTGGTTAAGCATAAGAAAATGTTCTTGTCTTATGTAGACTAGTTTGGTAAATTGGGAACTGAAATTTATGCACAATTTAAATCATAAAACTAACTTCATTTTCTTTGCATTTTTTCCATACGTAAATGTAACAAATTTTTCAGTTTGTGGGGAAAATAAACGATTTAAATTTTAGAAACGAAAACAATTCCAGGAATGTTTACCGTTCGGGGTGTTTACGTCAGGATTGACTTATTACAAACTACTGTCTTGCACAAATTGTCACAAATCTCCGTCTTTCGCTTGAATAAGAGGCAATTTAATTTGTCACAAAGTGGAAGTACACGATGAGTTACACTGAACGATCAACAGTCATGCAGCATTGGAAAAAAATCGTAGTTTTCCAAATTGAATTACGTATAGGCTTAACAAGAAGAGTGGTTAGGAGTGTATGCTAAAACCTCTGAGGAAATCCGGCAGCACCCGAACCCTGCGTCGTGTTATTGCTAGCGAATACCATTCCCTGCTGCTGAGATTGCTGAACGCCACTGCCCATGACGTGAGCCTGAAATGCAAAGATGTGTCGACACAGTGTTTTACACGTTGCACCAAAGTGAAGTCGTCTGCTTTTAACACTTACTTGGAAGTCGTTTTGTTGTGCGCCAGTTATGGCTGATGAGGTAGTTTGTGGAGGAGCCATGCGGACCCGTTTGGCATTTGGCCCATGATTATTTTGGTCACCCTGATTGCCTTGGTTATTCTGCAGAGACAGAAATTTAAGGTAACAAATTTGAACTGAATTTTCTTTAATGGCATTGCAATCGAAACTAATACCGTTATTCCGGATATGGGGCGTGTATACGATCGGCAATACAAGCATATTAAATTTAGGTTTGAATACTTTAACGCAAAGTCTTTTTTGGTCATTTGATTTACCAATATTAGTAATAGTGTCTTAAGGTGCTTGGACCTATTTTCTCCCAGAAAATAACGGATTTCATGATAAACAGCGATGATAAAATTCCTGAAAGTGTTTTAATTGCTATTACCTTATCGGATTTGTCCTCCTGATCATCATCTGTCAAGAATTCTCTCTTAGGATATGGAATTGGTAAGCCAGCAAATACGCTGAAATAAAAATAGAACCCCAGTTATTGATGCCTTAAGCCCAGCATCCAATCGAAGGCTCGTATCGAGCTTTCCGAAAGGCTAGGATTTGCTCGCTGAATACTTCAAGTGTTGATGACTTACTCCTGAGTTGGTTGTGGTTCTTCCTGAAAATACAGATCCTGCATCGCGTGGTCGGAAGTGATTCTTTTCGTTGGATCCATGAGCAAAAGCTTTTGGAGCTAGTTACAGAAATACAAACCGAATAAATGAGCGACCAATTGTATCCGGAAAATTGAAAAAGACACCTAAACTATTGTTTAAGATTGCCTTAAATTTGTTTTAGGAAATGATCAGCTAAAACATTCAGAACTTCCACAACATTATAAGAAAAATAGGGAAAACGTCTAAACACGTTGATATACATCGTCCATAAAAAGCGTTTTTTTTTAAATTATCTAGAAGGAATCATATTTAGCCACAGTCCAATTAATCTACTACCTGACATCTACAACCTTAAGTGCCCCGATTTTGACATCAGCATTTTGCTGACTGGCACAAAGCTAGATATACTTACCAAGTGAAACGCTTTGGAATCAGAATATATTTTGTGTTTCTCCATGTACTTCGGGAGGGAGAAATTTGTGTAGCTACATAAGAATGGAAAAAAAAAGAAAAAAACGGGGGTGCAGGAATAGACCCGCTCTTAGCCTCTGGCCCAGATTGTTGAGAAAGTTCAAACTTACCAAATGAAAGGCTTTGCTGTCTTGCTTCACTTTATGCCTCTCCATGTACTTCACTAAAGCACAATTTGCATAGCTACATGGAACACGGAGTTGGAACACAAACACCAGATTATCAGGAAAATGTGTGGAAGGGTGAATGTGTGATCAATGGATGTCTAACAATTATCAATGCTCTTGAAATGCCATTTCATGATTCAACGTTCCAAGTTTTAAATTCAATGAAAACTCCAAGTGAAAGGCCAATGAAGCAAGACTGATAATACGTAAACTAAGTCATGGCGCCGGCTGCAGTGCTAAAGTAAAATGCAATAGCTTTTCAAATAAACCACACATAAATGGGGTTAAATCGAACTAATACAGAGATGTGTTCAGATAGGGTAATTTTCATAACACAAATTTCATTTTCTGAACTTAGTTGGCATTATTTCTAATATTAGTTACCATAAAAAACTTTGAAATGAATTGAAATTTTCGATTTGCCATGATCAACATGTTTGAATCATCTTTATTATTAGACCTTTCGTTAAATCTGAAGCCTGATAAAATTTGAATAGTGGTAGAATAAAGTAGCAGGCGCCATGGCCACGCACATGATGAAAGAAAATGCAAAATGAGGAAAAGATTCCAAGATATGCTTACTTAGATCGCTTAAAATCTTTGGTTAAGGTTGGATGTTCTGGCATTTTGCGGATGTCTTCCCAATCTTTGTCTATTTTCGAAATGATCGCAAATTTTTGGAATGATTCAATTTACAAAGTTCTGCAAAAGAACAGGACAAATCCATTTCAAATTTGTCCTGGCAAGAATATTACTCACCCAATGGAAATCCCATTACATTAAATATTCGGTCTAACTGGTCATGATGATATGGATTGCTAGTTTTGATATCTTCTTGGCGACAATGGAAAATAGGTTCCGAGGTTAACAGCTCGGCAAATATACATCCTATTGCCTGAAAATCATGATGTAGATTTCAGGACTACATTTCACAGTAGGCGGGCTTGTAGTTTGGCAGAAGGTTTTGAAAAAATGATAAGTTAGGACTTACCCATATATCTGAAAAGTAAAAAAAATTACCAATTATAAATGTTGGTGGCGACTGCAACGATGCCATACATTGAAACTATACAACAATTATACCTATCGCCTTGGTATAATGCCTAGCACCCAACAGCAACTCAGGAGCTCGATACCAAAAAGTGACCACCACAGGATCAAGATCGGCCAGAGGTTTGAGAGGAGAATTAAACAATCTTGCAAAACCCATATCAGCTAAGCGTCATAAAAAGAAGCAAACTTTAAAGACTCATGCACACTGATTTAATTATGATTTAATTACAGTATCAACTTTAATTTCAATGTCATTTTAAAATATTATTAAAACAAACAATACGATTACCTATTTTAACCCTTCCTCTTTCAATACCTTCTCCCATGACAAGAATATTTGCCGGTTTCTTGAAAGAAAGAAAAAACAATATTCACGGTCACATTTTTACTAAAGAAAATTATCCGATACAATTTCCATAAAATTGCAAACTGTAACAGGAATTATTTACCAGATCCCTGTGTAGCACCCAATTGGAATGTAAATAATGAATCCCATCTAAAATCTGGAATAGCAATGATTTCACCATCCCCTTTGGCACCATTACTTGCTTCTTATTGGCTTTTGCAGCCCTGTGAAACTTTATTATATGCTGAAAAACATAAGGCACCATAAATGTTCCTGAGGAATAAAGTTACAGCAGAGAAAGATCTAGAATGTAACGCGAGAGTCAAACTAACCCAAAGGTCATGCTCGGCATAATCAAACAATAAATAAACTTTCCGATCATTGTGAGAGAGGAAGACTCGTTGAAGATTTATCACATTGGGGTGTTTGAGTTCCCTCAAAAGCTATGCGACAATTTAAAAACAAAATGGTGCAGATTAAAATCTATAACATCTGGCAATGTCAAGCTGGGCACAAACAACTAGGACAAACATAGATAAATATGCAACTAATTTACTCACAGCAATTTCCCTGCAGGCAGACATTGAGATGCCAGTTCCTTCAATTTGTTTCAATGCATATTCTTTTGTATCAGATCTAAACGAGAAATGATTTATCGATGCATGTTTTGAGTTCGATTTAAAAAAAATAATCTATGGGAACTTAAAAGCAGGGAAACCTTCATGTTTTGTATAAGAGTAGGCTACATTATATTTGGAAAAATAAAAAGAATTCCCATGGGGCTATGAAAGTCTGCATTAGCAGATAAGAGTTAAATTGGAAATATTACCAATAGCCTACACTGTTTAAATGTGGAATGGCATGGCATTGTCATGTAGTTAATCAAAGAAAACGCATGGAAAAGTAGACGGTACCACTTTCTTTATTCAACTATTTTCCTCCTGCCTCCGCAAAAAATGTGATGCTTACCCATCCTTGCGTTTTGCCTTAAAAACGTGCCCATACGTTCCACGGCCAACCTTGCAGCCTTCATAATCAAACAGATCTTCTACTTTGGCCCTCTCGTTGGCCGTCTTCATTTTGAATTCGTAATCCATAGCGAATGTATGATGGCTCCAGAGGGAAAAAGAGCATCAACTGCCTCTCCTGTTTTAATTCTCTTGTTGCTTTGTTACCTGAAATACTACGAATAATTAGCACACGTACAGTGGCACTCAATTAATATACTACATCCTTGTGATGAGGTCAACTATTTCTGGCAAAATTCATTACGAATCTTTATAGTAGAAGCTTGACATATAATTAAGAGACACCGGCTCAAATAGAAATTAAACAAATTGAATTGTGTTTTTCCATAATATGTTAATAGCCTGTTTTCGTCATCATAACATTTTGAGTACATCGATCATGTATTTCGATCTGCAAATAAAAACTGAATCATGTAAGTCGATCATAACTTCGTATATTTTTAGCTTCAGAAGATTAATTGAACACCCTTGCTTTGTGTAATATTTCTTAATATATAGCAGGCACAGTCAGTTCAATAATAACAAAATTTACAGCAAGATCAATGATCGGTTTTTAGAGAAATCATATGTGGGTCACCGAATGTCAAAACTGGGTATACTGCGTTGCTGACGACGCACTCATGGGTTATCGACAGCAAATCGATGTTGATGAAAACTGAAAGTTACTTGGGATCCACAGTTCTTTATTTTCATTTATTTCATACGTAGAAAAACTACTTACTAGAAAATTGCGCATTTTATTTGCAGCTTTGCTGATCGTCGCACAATCGAAATCGTCTGAACCAACACGCGAAAACAAAAAGAGCTTTACGGAGCCTTATACCTAACAATCGAGTTGAAATTGCCGATGGTAAATTAAAACATTCAAATAAAAAGGTTATTCTCAATCAGCAAATACACACAGGGCTCCGTAGATCCAATTAGATTCTCCTGACGGATTGCAACTAGCGGCGCTTTAACGTTTAGACGTTTTCAAGAGTGTTTCAGGGGCTTTGTTTTTTTTTTCTAATGAATAAGGGGCAATTCAAAAAGAACATACACAAAATATTTTGAAGATTTAACTCATCATTCCTCATGTGACTTCGGATCCTTACATTTGAATTTTTTTTTATATTTCTTTTATTCTGGCTAATTTAGAAATATGTAAATTCTGTAAAACGTATTTTCACATTGGCCCTCTTTTGTTGGACATCCTTTTAACATTGCCCTAAATCATATCGTCCTCGTAACGTGGAAGAGTCTAATAATGTTAAAGATTTGAAATTTGGGGGAGGGAATGGGATGGCCTTTAAAAGCTGATTTTCAATTAGCTGAAATGTTACACTTCTGAAAATTTTCCTTGTTATAAATAAGGCGAAATTTGGAAATATTAACTTCAACTCCTTTTGTTCTCATTTAATTTTCTAATTTTGGATATGTAGGGAAAATAAAATTCTTACCTTATTCAAACTGAAATGTAAATTTCTAAATGTAATATTCATAAAATTAACCAGTGCAAACAAAACAAAACAATCGACCAATCTAAAAGTTATGGCAACACAATTAGAATGCAACTATCGGTATATAACAATGCTTGCATATAGCCGTATAAGTTGCACAAAACTTACAGTAAGTAATATAAAATAATTATAACTAATGTATCTACATGGTGATTATACTTTGTGACTTGTAGATTTCAAATTCTTTAAAGATATTTTTAAAAAAAATTGGTAATATAATGTTCAGTGAAATCAATGATATTTAGTTTAATATTAAAAGCGGTGTAATTTAAGTAATATTAATCGTTTAATGAGAAGTGGAAAGATGGGCTGCCCCTATAAGTCTGCAGATGATACATACAAATTACAAGCATGTACATATAGATTGCAAACCTACAGGGGTTGCTCACAATTTACAGGTCACATGTACATGTATTAGTATTGAAGTCAAAATTTGTTATAATTTCGATACAAATAGAACTTGAAAAATTCACTTGATTGGTGAAATGTTCAATGTCCTGAATAATCAAAATGAATGGCTTTTATAAAATGAAGAATAGGAAAACATTGAAGTGGTGGATGATAAACAGGCATTTGGAAAAGTTGTGAGATAATGCAAAAAATTATAAATCAAGTCCCCATTATAGCATTAATACAAAGAAATTAACATAGAAAGATTCTGATATTTATAATGTAATGTGTAAATCACTTCGTGAAGATTTATCTAAAGAATCTAAAGGAAGAATTAAACTCGTTGGATTTTAATTGTGGTTTTTAATTAGTGATCAACAAGAATATATATACTAGGAGTATTTCGCAAATTTTCGTTCAATTTTGGAAATATTGGGTTTCAATTTAAGTTATGTATTGCTTAAACGATTTAATATTGTATACAGTAAGTTAAAGTAATAATGAATCTATTGAATAAAAATTATGCTTATTTGCAGAAGAATTTTTGGCACTATTTTGAAAAATATTAAAAAGTTGCATTGTGTAAATACAGCGTCGATTTTTGTAAATACTGAGCAGGTTTTCGGAAAATTGACTGGTCTTTTGTAAAACTCTTGCCCTATTTGAGAATTATTTGTCTGCGTGGATTTGTTCAACGATGACTGACAGTGTGAAAATAATTATAGGCGTTTATTTACTGAAAATGCATACAAATTTATTTTCTCCACAGACAGTTCGAGTATTTTTGTAGTAGGAAACATTATTTCTAGAAATTCAATCAAAATCGATACATATGTAGGCTATTCACACACTTGTCAAAGTTTAAAATTACAGCCCAACTTAGAACTTAAAAATTTGCGCAAATTTATAGAAAATAAGGAAAGTATGTAAATGAAATGATTTTCACATGGTGAGGCCAGAAAAATCTGATATAAGAAATAAATTGTAAAAGGGTAAAAACGAGCTTCGATACATGCATGCATTGACTTTTCTCAAAACCATTAAACTCGAAGTCGAGTTCCGAAGCTCGAAATCGAAAAAACCTCGAGTACCTCGAGTTCGTCCGTTCTACTCGAAGCTCGCAACTCGAGTCTGAGCCAGGCCAACTCGTCCAGCCATAAACAGAAACTGAGGTCGCGTGAATCAGATCAGAACTTTTTCTAATTATTATAAACGTGATATAAAATCCTTCATCCATTGTCAATACGAAATATTAAAAAAAGTCGTTTGTGTTTTTGGCGCCAAAACGTTGAAGGGCGTCCTTGGCGCGCGCGTTTCCGATTCGTGAATTTGCGCCATTTTGGCGGGACGAGAGTAGCGCGGCGAGCGCCCCCTACGCTTGTCGTTTTCGAATCCTAAAGAGTGCGCTATGTGTAGTCGATGGCGAAGGATTTGAAACTATCCGAGGTGAGTGGCGACCATTCTTTGCTCGTTTCGAAACGCATTTTCGCACTAATTTGCCTCGTTTTAGCCGCCACGTTGAGCGGCGAAGGTGGAGGCATTGGGCAGGACGGTTGGCTGGCGCCGTCCGTTGCCGCACCTAGGCTTAAAAGCGCCTGAACTTTAAGCTCGAAAACAAAGGTCTCGGCTAGATTAAAGGACGCGAGCGTTCGAAATTTGGCGTTAGGCCTAACGCCAAACCCTAATTAACGAGCGAAACGGCGGCACCGAGTGGTCCCTCGGCGGTGGGGGAGCGCCCTGGCGCATCGAAAAGACGCGATGGACGTCGTTTCGCCACAAAGAACGCAGTTTAGGCGGGCAAAATAAGAACGCCACGAACGCCCACCGTGACGAAGCCCTGCGCAGGTAACTTTGTGGGTGCCAAGATGGCACGCGTGCCGTTTCGTGCAACCGGCCCCGCTCGTTGGTTTACCCTACTTTTCGCCAACTGGTCGACTACGATTCGAATCCGTTTGCTGTTCCCATGGATTCGAGCGTGTCATCGTAGGTAACGCATAGGCTAGGGGTAGCCTTGAACGTGGGGCTGTCCACAAAGTATGGGCCGCCAGCATCGCCTGAAGCTGGAGCAACCGCACGGCCACTACCGGTGGTGCATTTAAACGCGGAAGCGTCGCACTCTTGTCGCTGTCGTTTTCGAATGTGCAACATCCTTGCCATTTTCAGTTTTGCAAACTCAAAGTGGCCGAAACGGTCGGGCAACGCGTCCGGGTTAATCTCCCAAAGTCTGGAGAATGTCAAGTTTTGCATGTTCGTTGGGGGAAACGTTGGATAAGTTGGTCAAGTTTGGGTTTATGTGGTCGAATGTCAACTGTTGACTAGTATTTCACGTGCAACTCGGCTGCTACGTGCGAAATGCCAATTTTGAAATATTAACTTGCAAAAAGTTCCATTCTTTGGGTCAAATTTTGATTTGTGGGATCGAATGTCAAGCATATTATCCCTGCCATTGGCAATTTTTTTTTCTCGTATGTCTGGAGCTGTCTGAAAATGATAGTTTTGACCAAAAAGTCATCAGGAAAATTTCCCAAAGTGTTATTAATTGCTTGTGTACCAATATTTTACTGTAGTTTCGAAATGAACATCAAATTATGGAGTATTCGACCATTATTAATTGTCTCGCATCTTTAGAATGCTTGAAATCACTCAATTGTTTGTTTTGTATTGCTATAATTACATAAATGGCTAAAGTGTTGGCGTTTGTATATTTCCAGTAAATGACTTTACAACAGGCAGCATCTTGTTACCAAGATATGCGAATTAAGGTGCTGCAAATTGTTTATAAACTTTCTGCAACTCCCAGAGGGTATTACATTAATACTCGATTAATGTTACCAAATTTTAGTTGCAGCGAAGAAAGTTTCGTTTTACTAATAGAGGTCTCAAAAACCTGCTATATTTATGGTTTAGCTTATTTCCTGTCTCATGTAGTTTATTCTCGTTGAGATGTATAGAACATTTTGCAAAATTTTCCTGTTATTGCAGTCCTGGAGCATCTATTTATCTAAAAGTCTTAAGCCGGTTTAGAATGCAAACTAATGCATTTTGTTTTGTAGCAAAAATTGTCGTTATTATAATATGTTTGCCATGTTATAATGGTTGTCATTTACTGTCATTGCGTAGGTTGTTAATAGCACATATAATGGCCATTTCATAACTTTCTTTTTCTTCAATTCTAGACTAAAATTACAAGTATTTAGCAATTGCTACTGAAAATGCCACGAAATCAACCCAGAACAAGCTCCAGATCTCGCCAGAGCACCCAACCTGTTGTAGTTCAAGACGATTCCTTAGATGAAGTGAGTATTTCTGTGGTTACGGACGTTAAACCTCCGCAACATTTATTTGAGAATAAGCTTAATAACTCAGTCTCTGATTAAGCTAATAGATCTTGCAATAAAGGCTACATTTGGTAAAATATAGCATGTGCTAAAAATTTCAATTAGAAGGACGTTATAGCCAGCTATGGCTCACTTCTGTCACAATACTAGGATTTTCCTAGTGTGAATGCTTAAAATATGAAATGTTAATCCATTTGTGTTATTTTACTATTGATACACTCATTGTGTGCCTACTGTTAAATGCCACCTGTTTCACGTAATAAATTTTTACGAAATGATGAATGCGCAAACAAAGTATGGAGAGGGTGTTTATATTTGAGCTGCTTTGTTTAATTTCTGCAGGAGAGTCCCGCACTCTCTAAAAACAGACGCCGATCACCGAGAAATTTAGACACATTTCAGAAGTCTTCCGGTGGTGCAGCTGCCAGGGTAACCCGGTGAGTGCAACTCAATAGTTTCGGTGTACATACCAAGTGCATGGCAAATATATTCAGGATTGTGCTGATGATTAAAATTCTTATTTGCAGCAGTTTAACTCGAGGTTCAAAGGGCGAGCATGAAGCCCGAGATGTGGACACTGACGAGGAAGAATCGGAATCTGAACCAGAGGTGACGTCCAGGAAGAGGAATAGATCTGCGAGAAAGGGGTCGCCAAAAAAGAGAGGGCGGACTTCGAAAGGCAGTCCAGGCAAGGGAGGCAAAAAGAAGGGGCGGCCAGCTCGTAAAACTCGGTAAGCTGAATAATGAAGTGCAAACTTCCCGATTGGTTCATTCAAGATCATTATGATTTAACTCAAAATTGCCTTGAATGCTTGTGAAAATGGCCTTGTGATAATTCTCATAACATTTCACAAGTTCGGGAATTGAAGAATAAAATAATTTTAAGTTTGTCGAAAATTTAAAAAAAAGTCTCCACATTTAAAATTATTTTTAATATGTTTCAAATTGATCTTTTTTGTTGTACAGTATAATCGTAATGGTAATCTGTAATGGCTTGATAATTTTAGGATTTAAAACAAGTTTTAAACAAAGTTTAGAAATCCCTAAAAGCATTTAAAAAGTAGCAACAAACATCTGTTTAAGAGCATTGTAGTTTACATTGCATTTCTTTGATTGAGGGACTTAATTAGGACCTGAACATGTTTATTTAATGTTCCTGCTAATCATAAATGCAAGAAAAATATATTTTCTCCTTTGCCAGCACTAGAGTTACTCACTATCCATTTGTTTTGTCAAAGAAATTAAGAAATCAAAATAATAATGGAAAAATTGATTTATTTTAATTTTATCCTCTGCCGTAGATCATTATGATTTTTTTTAGTGAATGTCGTTTAATCTTTCTTATCTACGGGAAATTTACCATTTAGTATACTGACTTAAAGACCGAGCACTCTTGTATAATGAAGTGATTTGGCATATGTGACATGCCTTCTTAAGTACACGTGTTTTTAATTTGTTCATTCAGGAAGTTATTTTTACACACCCAAGTACAGTGAAATATACTGCTGTGGATCATGCCCAAGTATATTTGCTCAGCAAATTATTGGTATTTCTTGGCTGAGACTTTTCATGGACTGAGTTTGGCAGAAAGCAGTGATTTTCCAAAGTTGTGACATTAGTTAACATCCGGCTTTAATTTTTTTATAGTAAACAAGAATCTGAAGACGAGGAATCTGATGAATCACTCGATCTGGGCGATAGCGAGGAGGAAGAGAAAGTTGCTGACGACGACGAAGAAGAGGAAGTAAAACCAGAGACCGCACCTCGCCGTGGCCAGAGAGGTGGCACGCGCAGCAGCGGCAGCACAACCAACACCCCTGCCAGCAATAAGGCTTCTCCATCAGTGATTCTTGAGCGAGTGGAGAACGTAACCCCTAGCAGTGGACGACCAACAAGGTAAGGCGCAAATTTCGTTCATTCTCTATGATTTCTTAAAAAAAATTGTCGTGTCAGCAGTGGTGATCATCGTGAAAAACATACAAAAAGAATGTCTCATGGTAAACTGAAATGCTACACTTAAAGACTAGTGTAATTTTCATTTGCCAAAGTGTGACGCTGCATGCGTGATGTGGTTTTTGTGGATGGAAGCACTGCCATCTACAAGCATAACTTGTAACTAAGGAGTAAATCATAACTCAAATTGTTGGAGGACGGGTCACACATAATTATCACACTGATCCATCAAAACTTTATCTTGATTATGTAGCAGTCTGGCCCGGGGTTCTGTTTTTTGTCTCAATGCTTCGCTTAAAGTGTACACGTACTGCAAACCCCTTTATCCTGTATTGATAACGTTGCAAACACACTGAAAAAAGTTATTTTTTTATGCTAATCTTCTGCTACAAGTATAAGAAATTGAAAGAGGGAGAATTCCAAGATACAGTAGAACCCCTCTAATCCGTCACATTCGGGACCGGGGGTATGGTCGGAACGCAAAAAAGGTAGGATTATCAGAAAAAAGTAAAATAAACTATCTTTCAACTCAATAATGACTGTACATATTGTTCTCTACAGTAAAAACATTGCAATAAATCGCATAAAAGCTGTTATTATGAAAAAGAGGC
>JAQGAO010005273.1:0-13829 GCA_034697705.1 Ommatoiulus sabulosus
TACAGTCAAAGCATACTTTACTGGAGATTCGCTCAAATCGTCAAGATTACTGTGAAAACATGTCGGAATCATATACATATAAAAATAGTCCATGACCACACAGTCCACACTGAAAACAAGATAAACTTGGAAAATATGGTCGAATCATCTGCCTGAGATATTACCTAGATAACTTGAAAAACAATTACATACATGTACAATATATAGATCAATTAAATTAAACAGAATTAAAAAATGATAGGACCTATATATAATCATTAGCAATATGCAAGAATCAGTGCATTGAGTCAGTGGAGTGTTTTGTCCATGCCACGTATAGTAACTCATGCGGTAAAAGGTTAAAGCCAGCTGCCAAATGTTGATGGTTGTGAGCTAGACGTACAGCAAAGGGCGCCTGTAGCTGTCTCGTATAGTGACATGACAATTTAACTGTTTATGCGAATATCCCTTTATTGACATTTTCTGCATTCTAAACATAATAAAATTTCACTCATCATCACTGCTTCATGACTTTTAAGTACTGGTAGGTAAAATCAAGTGAAATTATACATTATTCAAAACTGGTGTATTATGAAAAAAAAATAAACTACAATGGTCTTGCGTGAAACAAAAAAAAGGATAAAATATAAAGAAAACAACAATTAAATTGCAGCATGTAATTAGAAAAGTAGAAAAATCCAGGCAAGGAAATATTTGGTGTTCGTATTCCTTCCTCAAGTATCTCAAATTTTTAAAACTACATGTATAAACGAACAGTATTGAGAAATCTTTCTTAACTTAGATCTTCCTGAATTAAGGATACATGGACCTCTCATTGGATTTTTGAGTCTGGTAGGTGCTTTTGTGATTTTTTAGTGTGTCTTTGCTTACTTGAAGCACGGCACATCTTGTCCACTGAACGTAATTCTGTTTAGAATCCTGAACCATTATTTGCCAAATGCTGCTTTTCTTATTTTTGTATTCAAAATTGCCTTGTTTGCTGTTAATGACAATTGACAAAACATAGATTAAGAATAAAATATGTTTATCAGTTAAAACATCTAAATTGGCTACAATTTTACTTACTCTGAATCACTATTGCCACCCAAGAAGGTAAATCCATTGACAATAGCAATTCCAGGTCTATAGTAAGGCATTATTGAGGATGGTAAGATTTTCCACTTCTTCTCGTCTGGATTGAAACATTGGATTATACCGGTGCTGTCTAATGACATATTTTTCCCACCTAAAGAATAAAGTTAAACTACTTTCAATAATTAGCGTTTCCTATTTAAAACGAATGGTTGATGCGAGTACCTATAGTGTATATTTACTACCATTTAATTTCCATACCGACGCGACGCTCAAGGTTTTGTATTTAACTTTTGTTTTAAAAAGTAATTTTTAGAAAATTGCCTTGTTTGCTGTTAATGACAATTGACAAAACATAGATTAAGAATTAAATATATTTATCAGTTAAAACATTTAAATTGGCTGCAATTGTACTTACTCTGGATCACTATTGCCACCCAAGAAGGTAAATCCATTGACAATAGCAATTCCAGGTCCAGGCCCAGATTTCAATAAATAGATTGAATATTTAACAATTAACAAAAACAAAAGCAACAAAACCTTGAATAATTTTAAAACAATCTATGTAACTAACAAAAAGAATAAAATAAAAATATAAATTAATATAAAATATTCTAGGCAAAAATATCAGAAAACCAGAAATTTCGCAGAAAACAATATCAATATATTATTGATATAAATACCAAAAAAAATGCAAAAATAAAAATTATTCCACTATAATAATTGAGTATAGTTTTATTACAACCAATAGAAATAGAATAAATGTTATTTTAATGGCTTGCGTTTATGTTTTAAGTAGAAATATATCTTGTATTGTACATACCAATCAAGCAAATTTCATTGTTGGTTATATAAGCGGTGGATCCATAACAAGGGCAAGGCATTGGAGCCAATTTAGACCATGACTTTGTCGCTAAATCATAACATAGCATCATCGGAACATTATAATTTTCTAATTTTGGCCATGGTGCTGACAAGGGAATGCCTGAAGCAAAAATGTGAACAAAGTTTACTAAACGAGAATTGCGTAATTAAAATTGTACATTTTTAATTGCAGCTAATACAATACCTGCAGCATAAATACACCCCTTAAATGCTACGGCAGTTATGTCTTGTAAGGCGACAGGCATATTGACGCCATTGTTCCAAGTATTCTTTTGAGGATTGTAATATTCAACGGAGTTCAACCATTCCACTCCATTTCGTCCACCAAGGGCATATATATTACCATACAATAAAGCAATACCTGAATTTTCGTTGAAAAAAAATGAAAGACAATAAATATAATCCATAATGACTTCCTTACACATTTTTAAGCATAAACTAATTTTTCTGAAACATGAAGTACATGTATTTTAATAAGATAGACATTTTAAACGCATGCTCATTCGAATTTTATTTATAAGATGCTAAAGGTGTTGTTTTTAAAAGCAATCACTTTTTCTTGTTGTGTAAAACTGCAGTTTTCCTAGATAAATTTAAACAAATTTTATAGCAAGAAAAAAACTTTTGAATGATATATGTCTTAGGAAAATGAACTCTTTGTCAGTTTTTAAACTATACAATAAACATTAACTTATTCAATGTAGAATTTTTTCAATATACATAAACTGAGTCATAAAACATCACAATCCACTAAATTAAACTTGTTTCAAACAACTGCTAACAAAATCTTGCAATAATTTAAAGTTAATAGAGGCATTGAATACTATGCATGTATTTTAAATTACAGTAGATGGGGTTTTACACCAATTTACGATTTGTACTTTGATTATTATAAAATAAAGAAACGTTTCTTTTCCAGAAAATAAATTTCAAAAGTATAATTATTCCCGAACACTAAATGATATTATTTTTATAAGTTAGTCTATAAACATTATACAATATACAGTAATAAGACATTTAAAAAAAATTGTAAACCAGAAAACATTTATGAATTAAAATTTACAAGCACGATGCTAAACACCGCAATGTTAGAACATGCTGCAAAAAATTACTGCTTTTCAAAATGCATATTTCCGTAGAAAATTTTCTTAAAAAAAAAAACATATTTTGTAGTTGTAAAAAAGCTTGTTAGCAAAACTTTTGCCAAGAGCTCATTTACTTCATTGAGCATTGAAACAATTTTTCAACAATGAATTGATTAACTTCCAAAAATTTAAGTCATAATTAGAATTGCGAAAGAATCAAACCTGGTTGGCATCGAGGAACTAACATGTTGCCCAGTTCAGTCCATATATCATAGTCTAGATTATATTTGTACACAGTACGTGAAGAAGCCCCGTTAGTAGATTCACCGCCAATCAAATAGAGGGTGCTTTCTGGAAAATGGAATTTTTTTCTATAACAAATAATTGCAACAAAGCAAAAGGGAAGTAAACGCAATTGGATTTACCTATAGATGTGATTCCTTGCATTGTATACTGCTTTTGTAATGGTTTCAACTTCATATCAAATGTAACATTTGGAACTGCATTAAGGTCATTAACCAAAAATATCTCAACATCTAAACCAACATTCTCATCATTCGACCTTCCATAATAATAATCATAACGCACAGTCTGACTCTTTGTCTTCAAGGAAACAATTACTGGTTGAAACGCTGGAAAACGTTAATACATGTAAACTCGTATTAATAGGATTCAATAAAAATTAAGAAGCCTCATTGATAAAAAATAATCTGACGACTGGATACAACATAAATATTTATTACACAACATTAAGTTAAATTAAGGTTAAGATTCCTTTTGAATTTTACAGTTACAGTTTATGTGTCACCATGAAACAAAGTTTCTTTCATAAAAACACAATAATCCCAATCTCACACAATATTCAAGATGACGACACCATTCAAAAAGGGGCCATTTAAAAAGGACGTCTGCAAAACTTTCCCAGAATTGGACTCCTTTCCTACCCCCTGTCCACATTGTGTCCGGTCAATCAGGACACCCCCCTCCCCCCATTCGGACGTCCAATACTCAAAATTTCCATACCGGATGTTTAAAATTAGTGATGGGGTGCAAATTATATCCGAAATCAGGGTCCACGGTCCCCAGTGAGATAGAAGATTAGTTTCAGATAAATTAAAAAAACACTATTGATTTTTTGTAAAGTTCAGCTGAAATTTTCCAAAAAAAACAATAGCATTTTACTTGATCTTTACCAGGGTTCCCCCAGAAATTTCATATTTAAATTCTCTAACTTTTCCAGGTTTTTAAACAAATTTCCCTGACTAACGACAAAATTGACAGATTCAAATGTCATCCACGTTTTTGAAAATTTGTTATAATTCATACAACAAAATGAAACAGGTTGTAAATTTTGAAAATCTGTACTCTGAAAAATTTAAGAACAGTTTGCCCTTCGAATCAGTTGAAAAGTTTGGCAAAGTTTTCCTCGTAAACTGTTGGAAATGTTACATATCTGGACTCGAAAACAGTTGAAAATTCTGAAAATTTGCGTTTCGGTAATCGTGGAAAATCTTGCAAATTTTTCCTCGGGAAACCGTGGAAAATTTTCTCTAAATTTTGTAAAGATGTCCTCGAAAAGAAATTTTAAATTTTGAGAGTACCCTCCAGAAAAATGAAAATTTTGCTTATATGTATACTTGGAACATTTTCAAGTTTGCAAATAGGTCCTGAATTGACCATGTGCGAATGGAGACCAAGCTTTTTAATTGTGACAACATCAATGTGTTCAATTTCCCTGACTTTTTGTTTTTAGAAAAAAGTTATTTTTCGATCCCTGACTGTTCCCTGCCTCTTTCCAGGTCTGGAGGTACCCTGTTTACTGAATTTTGCAATTTATACCACATCACCTATGCGATATTGCGCTCAATTTTCCTTTTACCCTGGAAACTGATTTTATTTGGCACTAGCTGTGCTCGGCCACGCGTTGCTGTGGCTTAATCTAATTAAATGGAAAAAAAAGAAAAGAGAAAGAGTACGTTTCTAACACCACTCGGTGCTGTTCGAAAAAGTGCAGCCTACTATCTCTCCCCCCACGTCACACCCCCTCCCTTCCCCTGTTCACATTATGTCCGTTCTCAACATAACCCCCATACATGAGGACGTCCTTTTTGAATGGCCCCTAAATGATAACGCTGAAATTGGATAACCATCTATATGCTTCAAATGCAAATATTACCCTCACTACTTCCATGCAGCTAAAGACGTTATACCTGCAAGTTTTGTTTGGTTGTGTTCATACATAAGTCAAATATGTGGTCTATTCTCTATGGCAAAATTTTCTAAGACAATTTTAGGCATAACGGTAACATTAAATATTTTACAAAGTTTTTTCTTGTAAATAATGTAGAGATACTTTTGATTCCTTGAAATTTCACATTGGCAAATTCTCACCAGTCAATTTTAAAGGGTTTTTCAAAAGTTCAATTTATTTCAAAACGTGCACCACCTGGTGATCAAAGAATCAGAGCAAGTATGAATTGACTTTCTCATCCAATCATCGACTAAAAAAGAATGTGCAGCTCGATGCTTTTCTCCAAATTAAAAATCACGTAAATCCAGTAAAAAGGTCAAAATCTGCAAAACATTCATTAATTTCAACAAATGCATAAGAAACTTAATTTCCGCTACTCTTACCGTGGCATTTACGGGAGCAAGTCCACTCTAGGCGCATTTCTGCTCTCAGTTCTGGAAGAAAATGAAATCTTTTGGCCTCTTCTACTATGCCGCGACACATGTCACAATTTTGAACAGCAGGAAACTGTTCAACACGTTGACATAAAAAGTAAGGTGACAGCACAGGCAAACGAATATGTTCCAATATCTACATGTGAATAGCACAAATAAGCTGTGTAGTTTGAGGATTGTATAAAAGTAGAAAATATGGATTATCATAATACAGTTTTTGAAACTGATTAAAAAATAACCTTGCAGAACTCCTTATTGCATTCATTGGCCTTATTTTTGCTCCAGAGTGTAATGGAATCAAAAATAGCTTCTTCTTCATCAATGTCTAAATTATCACTTGAGATAACTTCAATTAATTCCTTTGATGACAACTTCAGAAAATCCTGGTGTGTGTTCAGCTTTGAGAAATTACTGTTGAAAGAGAAATCAGTTGTAATTTTCTGAAAGAAACCATTCAAATGCTTTCATTCTTAATCTTAAAATTACGTAAATCGTTTTTTGTTTTGCAAATACATGTACATGTATTTTCAACGTTGAAATTAACTGTCTTTCCAATTTGTGGCAATTTCTTTTTTCAACGAAAAATGATGTGTATATAAGCAAATATCTTGAGTAAAACTACATGTGCGTCTTTGCCCGACTTAAGGGTATAGTTCTGAAGTTTCAGATGTAATAAAAATGTCCGATTAAATGTATGAAAAAAAATGCAAGATTAAATGTTAGAAAAATGGGTCATCTTTGATAGCTGACTTCAACCATTAAAATTCTGATGATGTCACCCATACAAATTCTGATGATGACGTCATTTGCTAAATTATAATCATGTCGCCATTCCTTCAATTCTGATGATGGCGTCACCATTTACTATGCAGCACCATGTGTAGTTTACGTTAAAAAACCGCAGGATAGCACAGCTAAGCTACAGCAGGGTTCCCCCAGAAATTTCATTTTCAACTTCCCTGACTTTTCCAGGTTTATAAAGAAATATTTCCCTGACTTATGCCAATGTTATCTACGATTTTTAAAAATCGTAAAAATTACTGTTGAATGGTACATTTGAATTAGTATTTCAACATTAAAAATTTTAAAAAATTTTAAAAATTCAATATTTTTCAAAATTTACTAATGACAATTTTTAAAACTATTAAAAATTAACATAAAACAATTATAAAATTTGTACTCGGAAAAGGTTGAAAATTTTGCAAATTTGTCCTCGGAAACTGTTGAAAATTTGGAACACTTTTGGCTAATTCGGATTTTGGCTTCGGAAAAGATGGAAAATGTATGCAATTTTGACTTCGAAATAAGTCAAAAACGTTGTTAATGTGTTCTTGGAAAATGTTGATAATTTCGAAAATTTGTCCTCTAAAATTGCTGAAAATTTTGCAAATTTATCATCAGAATAGTTGAAAAACTTTGCAATTTTGTCCTCGGAAACACGAAAATTTTGTAAATTTAAAAAAGTTTGTAAATGGGCCCCGAGCTAACCTCGTAGAAACATTAACTTTGGATCGAGACAACATGAATACATTGAATTTCCCTAACTTTTTCAAAGTAAGTCATTCTTCCATGACTTCTCCGGAAATTTTCAAGTTTACTGACTTTTCCAGGTCTGGGCCAGGTACCCTGTCAGGTGTCTTTTTTATATAAAACAATCAATTAGCTGCGCGCGTGCTAATTCAATTCCTTCCATTGTGACCCCCTTCAGCTGTCACTAACTGTCACTAAATCTACTGTTCGCAGAGAAAACTGCTTCACATTTATGACAAATGATATTTCCCCATCACATGCCATCTCCCGAATATCATGACTAGGTATTTACTTACGCAATGATGATATTCAGAGCTTTCGCATACAAATCAGGGCAGTGAAAGGTATCAGCCATGCGGTGAATTGAATAGCAGTTGTCCACGCAAAGTTCTTCCTCCATGTACTGACAGCAAGCATTTTTAGCCGAAAGAATTTGAAGTAGGTTTGCTGCTGAGAGCAAGGAATGTACAGTAGTATTCGTTATGACAAGTTGAGACGTATAAACAAATTCGATTAATTCTTTGAGTGCTGTATGTTCAATATCCTTTAAATGAACAATTTTCTGACGGGCCTCCGAAAGATGACCAGTAAACATTGCCTGCAAAACATATCAAAATTCACTTGATATGAAATAGAACCACTTCATAAGACTGAAAATATCTGTACTGTTCAAATGTGTGTATCGACTGAGTTCAAAACCACAACATCACCGAAAACGACATCTGAAGGCAGCACGGCATAAAACTTGTGTTCAGTGTGTTTGCCATCTTCCATGGGGCGGTTACAAAAATGTATGAAGTATTTAGTGATGATACAATATACCAAAACAACGTTGTCTTTTGGGTGTGAAAATTCCTCGAGTGATCACAATTTGTTGCAACTTCCCAAGAAAGATAGCACTAAATACAAAATACAGTGTTGTCTAGCTACATACCATGCAATTGCTCCATTCAGGTTATTTAAGGCTTCCAATTTACTTAACATTAAATTTTTAACATACAAAATAAGAAATGAACATAAAGTTATTTACACGTATATAGGGTGCTCCCTATTGAATTACACTTTCGAGTTTTGTGTAAACCATTGTCCGCCATTTTGCTGGTCAAGACAACCCCTGGAAGACCATAGGTTGCAAGAAATTCGAAAGTAATTCAATACACTATTTACAAAATATTGGTATATAAAATATGGTAAGCACAATTCTTCCGTATTTTAATCTGCGTTAGTGCCACTAAAATTAAAATGAGCCTTATAATCAATGGGTCATTAGATTCTATGAAATGTAGCAATTAAAAAAATTAAAAATATATTAAAAACAATGACAAATTACCGATTTCTTAGTACAGGAATTCGAATGCCTGTAGAATACAGTACTTGATCTTATCTTTGTATAAATAAAGTAGTTTACGAGGGCTCACTTGAAAATGGGAATTTTTCAGAAAACAAACTTTTTTACAATTATATTAAATTTCTCAGATAGACAGGCGCCTCTTTGAATCTTTTCAATGAACTCAATAACCAACATCAGAAGTTTCACTTATTTAACCAGAAACTTTGCAAAACATTAATTTTGATGGATTAATTATCTTGAAAACAAGAAAATTGAAAACTTACTCTAAAATATGAGCTGGAGGAGATTAGAACTGTCTTGTGACAATGGAATTCCGCTCCATCAGCACAAAGGGTAACGTCGCACAATACCTTCTCTGCCCGCAAACTGTCCTGGCTGCGCAAGATATTGACCGCATGAGCCTTGTCTTCATAAACAAACTTTTTACTTTTAGAAGTCATTCCTGACTTCACTTTGCCTTGTGGCTTGTCCATTTGATTTTCTCTATTGTGGTACTCTGTTTTAGTGTTGCTCCTTATATTATGCTGAGGCCTGGTAACAAATCTACTATGAATATTTTAGTAAACATAAAATTTCAATAATTTAATTCAAGATTTTAGTTGTTGGTATTAAGCTTAAGTTTTATACCAATAAAGTGTGACGTGATATATAGTATCACAGTTGAGTTTAGTTGTATGCTTGAGAATAACTTGATCAAAATTACTTCAATTTACCTTTGAAGTAATTTTGAAGAATTAACCTAAAACTTTGGCTAAACAACGCAGTTGCAGTCGCTTTGATTACTTGTGTGGTATACCTTTTAATCATACAAGCAATACTTTTGTCAATTGCAAATGCTGTGTTCATTTTAAACATATTTTTGAGAAATTTTAACAGCAATATTTATGCACGCATGCGCGTTGTTCAAACGTGTCAGTCCTTGTACTGTATGAAACACGCTCAAATTTGTTTCGCGCATTGTAAATTGCGTTATGTAGACACGTGGCAATTTTATCGAATGAGGCGATGATATGATCCAATTAAGCGGCTTTTTTTAGCATAGGACAGCTTAGGTTTTGATCGAATAAAATGGCTGATCGGATTAAGCGGCTTTTACTGTACATTTACTGTACTGTATATGTACAGCCGAGTCACGTTTTTTAAAGACGTGTAGGGACCCCAAAGAAGTTCTTAAATTGGAATGGTTTTAGAAACGAAAATTGCAATTTGCACTCACTTTTATAATATTCTGCTTTCAGAGTTTCCAAAAATATCTAACACCAACCCATTTGAGGAAATTCTCCTTTCCCTATTATCCAAGTAAAAAAACCTATACGAATATCCCCCCGTATCAGGAATTGAGTTCGTAAAAATGGGAATATATAATTTTAGTTCGTAACTCGGAACAAAGCGTTCCGCCCGCATCTTAAAATTTACAAATTTGATTCAACAATATTTTAAAAATAATAAAATAATCCCGTCACCCGCCCCACTTTTGAGCTATTTTTAGTACATAAACAAGGAATCAATTTCAAATGGCCTTAGAAATACTCAAAACAAAAGCTGAGTATTTTAAAACGTCATTGTTGTTGGGGAATTGTTTCCAAACAGTAAATACTCAAGGATGACTAAAAGTCACCCCAATAAAAACAATTTATAAATGTATATACTGTATACATTTACGAATATTTAAAAAATGTTAATAAATTGTGCCAAGTGCCAGCTCAATTACATGTAGCCTACTCTACATATCAGGGGTGGGCAATCCTTGGCACATTACTAAAAGAGTCACATGCGGTATCCCAACCGAAATTTCCTTTCATTATACAGTACATTCTAGGCAACTGATATTTTTTGGTGGTTTTGGCCAAAAGACAATTAGATTGCATTGATTTTATTTCATCATCCGTTTTTAAAAATCGCACTAATCAATGGCTCCATGTTTGAAGTTTATGATAAACATGGCGACATGTAATGGTAACATACTGTACAAGTCTGGCTCCACATAAAATTTTTTCAGATTTTTTCCCTCGATAAACATGTACAGAGATTACTACATGTAGTACAGTATCATTCACTTTTCATCTCAGGCTTAACATTTTGTTAAGGCCGTCACACACGATGCAATTTATATCCTGAAATTTGTTTTCAATAATATTGTTGCTTGATATTTCCGAGTTTGTTGGGAAATACAGTACTACATTTCTTTTGCAAAAATACAGTTGAGGAAAAAGTTTATGGTCACCATGAAAATTTCTATTTATGGGTAAATTAAATGGTACTGTATAGATTGTACAAAGTCCACTTACAATATACAAGTAACACCACTTTCATTAGGAATACATAACATACAGTATGTTACAACAAAAGAATTTTCATAAAATAAAGAAATAAATTTTAAATAAAAAGTATGGGAACACCCGGTTATGGTGCTTGAGTAAGCTGATTGCTGGCTAATTGTTTACTTTTTAGATAATAGATTATACTGTAATTCCAGGGCATCAAGCTTCGTAAAGCTTAATTCCTATGTTTAAAATTTAGAAAGAGGGTTTAGACGACGAAACGTAGTGCACTCCAGGCCAGATTATTGGACACAACTGTGCAATGAAAATAACTAGAGGGAATGCGGATTTGCACTTAAGCGTCCCATGGCACCACATGCAGCATACAAAGTGCCAGGATGGTTACTCCAATGACGTCATCGTCTGCATAACAACCTTGAAAAAGCAACATGCATGCAAGTTTTGAATTTTCTTATAATTCTTTACATTTCTGAATGAAAATGGTTCTGCTTTTTAATGCAATAACTTATTCGTCGTTATATTTCTGGAATGTCAAGAATTCCTACGAATGACAGAAACACTTTGTAATTAAACGTGTTTGAATCACCTATCCAACATGTTAAATGAAATTGTTGTAAACGTAATCCAATCACCTTGATGAGAGCATGTTCAAATAAATTACTTCACAACTTTCGTAAAATCACCTCGTTGAAAACATTTTAAAATTAGACAATACTGTATATACTGTACTGGATATAGTCAAAGCTAATGTTACTGGAAGATTGCTCAAATCGCCATGATTGTTGTTGAAAACAAGTTAGAATCGTAACCATGTAAAATATAGTCCAAGGTCATGATGAGAACAGTGTATTTTACATTGTTCGGAACATGCATAATAGCATCACATTAGAAACTAGGTGAAATCAACTTGGGAAATTAATGCATGGTCGGATCATTCTGAGAACATATGGTAGGCAGTTGGTAGGCTAAAATAATTTACCTTGCTGGAAAAGCGTTCTAAGCAACTACCTGGAAACAAATGCTCCAACAGTCTTGGTTTGGAAACGTGGCAGAATATCTTATAGAAACACCATACTGTCATTTAGCACAACTATACTTTTCTTCCTAAGTTGCATGCATTCAGCATGGACAAACCCCTGAAGACAGTCCGTTTCGTTGAACCTACAGTACTTCGTTAGTAGTTTCCTGCCTTCTCTCTTTTACAAAATTAACTAAACGCCCGTGAATTGTCGTCAGTGTCACCTTGCTCACTCTCAGGGTAAGGTTCATCTTCTGTATGTCGAAATCCGTCGCGCGGTAAAAAGATCAAGACGATTGAAGTTCATAATTAAGACACGCCCATTTTTTCCCGGGACATTTCATACTCACACCTGCCGCCCTATTAATTCTTGCGCTGCAGTCGTATTTTCGGGTCAGGGGAGCATGAAAGGTGCCGACACGGAGTGCCCATAAGCCTACTAGGTGTTTCGTATACTGTGATCACTGATCATAACCACAATTTGACCACACATTTAACTTTAAGCCTAATTTTAAACTGAAAAACAGATCAGAAACACTTTGTAAACCTGTTAGAATCACCTATCCACGGGGACATGTTCAAATTTGACCTACCTGAGAATACAGTCAAAGCATACTTTACTGGAGATTCGCTCAAATCGTCAAGATTACTGTGAAAACATGTCGGAATCATATACAGTACATATAAAAATAGTCCATGACCACACTGAAAACAAGATAAACTTGGAAAATATGGTAGAATCATCTGCCTGAGATGCGTTAAAGATTGCCAATACCAATATAATTCGTTTCATGTTTTTAAAAATACGTTATATATTTAATTAGGCATATACATTAGTAACATTATGGCATATACATTATACATTAAAAATACATTATATATTTAATAAGCATACGTACTTACATATTTTTAAAATTACATTTATAAAAAAAAGTTGTAAGTAGTGTTTGATGTTGCCTTTTGCTGCAACACCTAAAATTTCATTTTCTAAAAGAGACACTGATGCATTAGATGCTTATGCATACCTGCGCGTTGTCCAAAGGGTGAGATCACAGTAAATGCTTATTGCAGGCGCTTACCACACGGTGTACACTAGCGCCACCAAGCGGGATAAGAATGCGGGATGGTTTTTAAATGAAGGTGCACACAAAGAAAGCTGAGCCAGGCTCAGCTTACAAGAAGCGCTTATAAGCTTTCAAGGATGTTTTAACATTTTAGTTGGAAATCTGAAAGCAGATTTGTAAGACAGAGTGGCACACAGATCACTATTGGTCAAAAGTGTTGTCATCGATTGCATGCCGCCTATGTACCATCATAGGCGCATATGCTAATGCGCATGTGGAAGATTTTACGCGGGATGTTTCCCCTAGCATAACGTATACAGTGGCGCCACCAAGCACACTGACCATCACACTGATATCAGCGTTCATTGTGCGCCCCAAAGCTTGAAACCAGAAGATGAAAACAAGCAGGAAGAAGCTGAAAGAAGCAAGTCGAAAGTAAGCATTCACTGTGTTCTCACTCAAACGCGACGGTGCTTGTGCTGAGTTTTCATTGAAAACTGGTGAAACTTTTACAAATCTGTCTTAGAAGAAAAAAAAAAAATTTTAGTCTATACTAATTAAATTTCCCTTACTTTTTTTTTTAAAAAAAAATTATTTTTCGATCCCTGACTGTTCCCTGCCTTTTCCTGGTCTGGGGGTACCTTGCTTACTGACTTTTGCAATTTATAACACATCACCTATGCGATATTGCGCTTAATTTTCCTTTTACCCTGGGAACTGCTTTTATTTGGCATTTTATTTCAAGTGGTAGTTCTCGGTATATCTTGGACGTCCAGTCCGACATGGTCCTGGGGGGGGGGGGGGGGGGGGGGGGGGGGGGGGGGGGGGGGGGGGGGGGGGGGGGGGGGGGGGGGGGGG
>JAQGAO010005274.1:0-13829 GCA_034697705.1 Ommatoiulus sabulosus
ATCGATTGGATTGGTGTAACATATCCTTTCAGTCACAGTGGTAAAGGGTTATTGGTGGTAATCCCCCAACGAAACATACACGCCAAACGCTGGAAGTGACACCACCTAGCATCTATACCGTTCACAAAGATAGAATGAGGAAGGAATGGATTTTTCTCATCTTAAAAAACAACTGGGTAAAAATCAAAGCAAACAATTGCTATTGATCGACCGCCAGCCGGCTTTGAAATGCAATAGTTTTGATTCGAGTAATCAACGGTTAATATACAAGCTAAAACGCAGGTGGGAAAATCTATTTTAATAAAGAGGCTTAGAAGCGCTTAAACGCTTAGGAATTCCTCAACGACATTCCTGAACTTTTGACCCAAAAAGTGAAAAGCTTGACCCGAGATAAAACAAAACGACGCACCCCTTCCATTACTTTAAAAAACGAATGACACAGTACGTCTTTGAAGTAAAATAGCAATAGATGGCGCTTAAAAATCTTTTCTTGTAAGTGAATTTCTTTTAAAGTTCTCATACATTCCCCACTCGTTTCCTCAATCCGGCTTATTTCCTTAATTTTTCGCCTTCGAAGTTCTCCAAAATTTCTTACCGGTTTCCCGAACTTATTTGGCCTACAATCTTCGTCAAAGTCAACTGCAATTTCCTCTGTCTTAATGGACCTTATGCAGATGTCGTCAGCATGCATATATCACGTGACATTTCAATCTCTACAAGGCAAGTTCTTTTTAGTCATTGATTCGATGAAAAGATCACGTCCCATACTGTACGTAACTCTACATAGGGTCCATTAGGTTTTGCAAGAATCAGCGCCACTTACGGCAGCTTTAATGGAGGTTGTAATTTGTGTGTTCAAAAATAACTTATTTTTTGTTGGTAGTTTACTGATAACGTATTGGACGGCAGTATAATTTATTTCCAGACGTTGAACGATGCAAAAAAGGATAAATGCGTCTATTCTCGCTAATATTTAATAATAATAAAAAAAACTTTGACAAAGGCTATAGAGGGCGCCAGATAACCGTGGGAACATATTGGTTAACCTATTTTCGAGAAAAAAAATGAAAACATGGCGAGATTTCTAGCTGAAAGCAAAATCGACGTTGATAATCACGTGTTTGTCACGTAGGCCTACCAAATAGCGATTTCAAGACGTTGTCGTTTTAATTTTTGTTTGGATCGTACAGGAATCGAATAAACATAGGGGTCGTTCAATCCCCTTGCGCAAAAGCTGGGGTCAAGGACCCCTGATGCAGGATCAGTCTATTGTCAAATAAAAAAACGGGGTAGTTTTGATCAAAGGGACAAACGTTCAAAACCAACATCAACAATGAGGGGCTAAAAAAGGGTCGTATAAAGCTTATTCCTGTACATGTACCTGCACCGTTATTATTCAATTACTGTTAACAATTCTAAATAGTCCAGCTCCTTGAATTTCAAGGAGAATGCTGGAGAATCCCGGATCGTTTGGTTTATTGTAAAATTTGCATCGGATCCATCCACAGGCGCTTTGTCGCCATTGTGAAAATTGCTCGGTCTCTAGCGAGGGAAATACGAAGCGAGGGAATACGAGGAACTCAAATACTGCGAAAGCTGGCGATTCCATGAACACGACTATGGAACTTAATACTGTACCTGAGTCGTTTTGCAAAAGTAATACGAAAGATTATTCGTCCCTACGAACGTAACACCAAACAATACGTTTGTTAATGAATCCAAATGATGTACATGTATATTACTGGAAATCGCCTCCACTCAAATTAGGAATCGAACCGGTCATAATGCACACTTACGCGCCTTATAGACGACATGAAAGATACGTAGAACCTATGGCATTTAATCGATTTCATTACAGGTAGATAACATAACACTAAACAGATAAATATGATAACCCTTCTTCTCGAGATTGCACAAAATGCAAATAGTGTAGCAAATTCGTCCACAACTACACGAAAAGATAGCCGGAAAGTGGTTAAGACTTATTTAGCCACTCATTGACACCCCTGTTGTTTGCATTGCCTTTCTTTGTAAAATTAGCCATTATGAGCCAATAATTCAAAACATCGAATCATGTCACGCTCCATTTGGAAATACATTACTTAAACTTTTATTACTTAAACGTTTACCGACCCACTCATAAATATAAATCACGGGCTTTCATAAGTTACTTTAAGATTGGGGCATTTAAACTATTTCAGCTATTGATTAAAACTAAATTTACGGACTCTCCAGGGTTCATCCAAAAATGTAATTTTCAACTTCCCTGACTTTTACAGGTTTTAAAACAAATTTTCCTGACCAATGACAATGGGTCCTGAGTGTAAACATTAATTTTGGATTGTGTCAACATTAATATGTTGCATTTCTTGGTTTGGGGGAACCCTGGTTTATGAGTAGATCAACGTGAAGACCACCAGGGGCAGGGGGGTCGACATAGCGCTCAAAGAATGATGGGAAGCCAGGCCGGATGCGCATTTGCGTAACAATAAATGCATGGGTTTTCATAATTTGCGTAATTGCTCTGTTATTTTTAAACAACTGCCATCAGAAAATAAAATCTAAGGTATACATGTCGGCTTTTCCTGCACCTGATAACCCATTTATCCTGGAGGATGACCGGAACAAGAATGCATTTTTTTTTATAACATTTGGCGAACAATGCGCCGACGCAAATCTGCGAAGGAGAAAACGAGAGGATGAAACGAACGCACGAAACGACAAAATCGCGCATTTCGCCTTGACACAGATTCGTAGTAATTGACTAGGCCCGCAAAATACCTCCAATGCATGCGCATAGGGATGTTGGGTGCGTGACGTCACACCCAGCTTTCGACGGCCATCTTTGCCGGTCGAAGAGCGAAGGCCATATCTGGGAAAACTGAGCAGGCTTTTTACACAACAGTCGAATTCAGTAACCAACTCCTGGCAGAAATGACATTTTTATTGTGCACTTGACAGGGATACCCAGGCAGAAGCTTCGCGAATCGCACTTTGATAATCGTGAAGTCACGTGTGCGCAGTAAATGCATTAATTGGTTACCTGCGTAACCAATTAGCGTTTCGAATTTAAACACGCTACTGCAAAAATTCCAAATTACGATTCACAAAGCTACTGTTTTGAGTATCCCTAGTCTAACCGCATTTCTGCTAGAGTTCAATGAAATCGTATGATTTCCGGTCTGTGTTTAACGAATGGAAAGTACATTGTAACCGTTCGGTTTACAATATGTCTACTAATAACGCATTTTTTTTCTCTTCGGAAAAAATGCTGCAACAATTCGAGAACTATCTAACATTATCGAATGACCAATTTACAAAATACATGTAAGTGATAAGGATACCCTGTTCCCATTATAGGGTACGAGCAGGGTGAAGCTTGTTCCAGTCACTTAAAAACCAGTGTCGCGTAGTGGTAAGAGTCTGCAATACCACTACGCGACACTGGTTCAAAACTGTTTGGCAAGCGACTGGAATGAGCTTCACCCTGCTCGTACCCATACACAAGTGTTTGCATTAGGAATTCATTTTCGTTTTCATTAATTTCGTCGAGAACCTTCAGAAAAGTCAGGGTTAGATGTAGGCCGTAGGTTCTGTCATGGCGGCCAACCACTACTTCACGGTTCGCCTTGGTTGCCAAGGTTGAATCAGACAGTCAACGAGCAAAAACCTTTTTGTTTGGAAATGAGATCTGGCACACCAATGGGCACTCACCATTGCAAAATACAAATTGGACGCCAGTTTTTGTTATGTTATTTGTAAAGCGGTCCATCTAGACAGATTTCTAACTTCATGGTCATCCTTTAAATCGATTCAACGAAAATAGTGTTTTATTGTTAGGCTTGAGAGAGAAAAACGCGCTAATCGGATCAATGCGTGTGACCCACATGCCTGGACGAGGGTCATCTTACTTCCCACCCACTTCCTCATTCACTGAGAATGTCTGCCACCTAAAAGCGGCTCAATTTCAACACCGAAGCCATAGTACTTGACCACTGGCTATTTCTTGTCGGCAATACAAGATGGCAATGTCCGTCCATCCAATCAAGCCCAACACGCCGATCGCAAGCCTAGCAACAAAAATCACCTTCAATCCGCCTTGAACTATAAAATGGACGGTGAAAAGGGGTCAGGAAAACGAGGGTGGCCACTGAATACTGGACCACTTTCCGGTTTACCAGCCAATGGTCAATGTAAATCTGGCGCAGTTTTGCCGTTGGGCACAGGCAGGAAAACAACAATTGCAACTTTTTTTGTCTCCCTAGAAGGGATTTATTTTTGTGGAAAGGGGGGAAGCAGTCAATTCCCATCCTATTTTCAGAACTTTATCACCATTCCCCCAAAAAAGTGACTGTTGACCAGTTTTTGAATACACAGGAGCTTGTGAGGATGGAATAAAAATGGCAAATGGTTTCTTTTCAGCGGTCAAATCGTTCAATTTTGACCCAAGGTCCTAGATGCATTCGATTTTTTTAGGAAATTTAACATTAGAACATTTTTCATCCATTCGAATGGCGATTATGGGAATCTTGCAGACGTCCAGCTGCTTCGCGGACGTGGTTTGTGCATTTTATCAATGGCGGACTTTAGGAATTCACTCCTAACAACAATGTTGATGTTCATTTATTAATAGCTAGATGATTGGGACGAAGAATTAATTTCAATTTATGTCGAGTGCATGTAAATAATAATTCTATGAAGGTCAACTAATGGCGCAGGAACAACCTTACTAAGCACGTTCCTCATCCACGTAGAAGCATTCATTTTGGATTTTGACAAAATTAATATGATCAATTTACTTGTTTATTTAATTTGTATTAGTATAAATTTTATTGCAGAACGTTATGCTTCTATTGATAACAAAGTAAGGCTTTTAAAATTCTTTTTCACCAAATTGCTATATTATCAACATATTTTTGTTAATTTGAACAAATAAGAATGACGGATACTAAATGCGAATTTATACCGGATATAACGAAATATCGTCAAGTTGTACAATGGCTAATTTTGATCTCTTTCCTCGATTCTAGTGTACTGAAGGTTCGCAGATCATTTTGCCACCATTACGCATATAACGAATTATCTGACCAAACAGTCAGAAGAAATCAGCTGTTGTGGTGGAATCTAGTCCAATTTTTCTTCCCCAAATCTGCGCCGATGATAAAAATGAGTTTGACCCAGAAAAGGCGTCGTAACGAAATCGTTGGAATCGGGATCTTGGAGAATACATTCGGGTCGATCTCTGAATATCCGGGTTACCAACTCGCGTTACCTTGGCCGATTCAGGTGAACGTTACTTTTTTTTATTTCGCGACCTGAAATCGCTATTCGACATCGACCGCCACGTTCCTCAATGAGCGCCATTTTGAATTTTCATCGTGGCTTCGTACGCTGTTCTACTGACAGTTCCAATCGCGTCCAAATGGATCAGTGCGTCACTTAATACGATTAATGCATTACTTGTATTCGTGTTTCAATTATCGATTTTTATGAACGAATTCGTTCACAAAAATACGTTGTTCTGTGATTCCACAATTTTGTTTCTTGGTCGACACAATTGACCACAAACAAGTAAGCACTTTTATAAAATGGTGTGAAATTATGGTAGAAAAGGTGTAGTCCCATCAGATTTATTCTTTTGCGTAGCAAGTAGCGCGTTGGGATCTGTCGTCAGTCGCCCGATGTCTTCTGCAGTGTTGCAGACTTTTGTTCTTAAACGAGGTATATAATTGATGATAAATATCTGATTTGATGGCGTGCACGAGTCAACAAATTACGCTTAATGCGAGCATTCGACGTCATCGTGGCCTTGGGCGTCATGAGATAAATTCGATTAACGCACGCCAAGCAGACCGCTTGTGCGTGACGTCACTTGAGATGAAAATCAACCTGGTATCACCCCTGTTATCGGTGACGGTCTTTCGTGAGAAAATGGTAGCCATTTCAAAGCCTCGATTCACTGTTTAAAGCCATTCCTTGTCATCGGGTACGTTCACGTTGAAGCGTTTTCCAGTCGCTTGCCAACAAGTGTTGCAGACGCTTACCACTAAGCGACTGGAAAACGCTTCAACGTGAACAACGCCTATTCCGCTGGCTTTGTCAAAGTCAATGCCGATGTAAAAGCATCCTTTAAATGGTTGTTAGTTGCCGTATTTCACGTTCGTTCGCTGAAGATGAAGCTACAATCGTGGTCGAATTATCCGCAGAAATGTATTTCGATTGTGGGGAAATTCTCCATTCAGCTTTTGTTCGGTTTCTTTACACGAGAGGGCGTGCGTTCTCTGATGCGCCATGGGTCGCGAGAGCACGCGAAACTTCGGTATTCTAAAATTCGATTTGTTCCTCGTTTCTGTTCGTTTTTTTGTTTGTTTGCGAAATCTTCAAAGTACGAAAAGTGACTTCATTGTCCCGAAATTTGGCAAAATCGTTTCGTTCGTTAACTACAGCGGATATTGCGAATATCGAAATGCGACTTTTTCTCGGAGAATAAGGCCATGACCATGCGCCTATGGACGGAAATGTCACGGAATCCTGTTCGATTCACGCAGGTCAGCAGATAAAAAAAAACAACAGCAAAATCCTAGAGTAAGCTTTTCTCAGTCTATCTTTCGTGCGGCCGTTGCGATTGATCGCTCTCTCTATCTCTCGTAGACTAGAGCTCTCCGGTTGCTTTTTGGTAGCGTGGGGACATACACGGGTCAGGTTCGTTGGCCTGCCTTTCGGAACGTCCTTGCGCGGAATGTAGGTTATTGCTCTCGGAAAGCAAGATGGCCGCCACCGACCGACCGAATCGTTGTTGCCTTTGTGATCGACATTTTTGGATGGGTGTAAAAAGGTTTCCTTCTCCGCTGCCCTCCAGCAGCTGTTAGTGGGACGAGAAGGGTTGAGGGGGTCGCGGCGCCATTGCCAACTGTCCAACACCCCCTTCGTTGTTTTTGCTGTACAGAAACAGTACACGTATACCGTGCCAAAAGTCAGGGTCATTTGGGTCTAAACTCCCTTTGTCACCACATTAATGGCAGAATGTAGTGGCGCCGCAGAGTTAATGGACTGCCCCTGTGTTGGCTCGCTAGGACAGTATTAAATGATGAGGGGGGGGGGGGAGAGACAAGCAATGATGCGTTATTGCATGCGAAATCCCAAATGATGGGCAATGGCGGAACTTGTCAAAGCTAATATCTGCGTGTTGATCAGTGTGTTTGGTGGCGCCTCTGCATGCGTTGAACAAGGTGAAACGCTCCGCTTAAAAAATCTCGCACGTGCGCATTAATATTTAGCATCTCATTTTGAGCCCTGGGCACGTTTTTACGGTACATAGGCTGCATACGATCGAGTCAGGTACGACCTAAACTCATTATGTTCTTCGATCATACGGCTCGGCTAACCTTTCTTCGTGTGCGCCCTCATTTAAAACGCATGCCGCATTCTTGTCCCGCTTGGTGGCGCTAGTGTACGCAGAGTGGCAAGCGACTGGAATAACGCTTCACCGTGCTCTAATGCCCTACCCCTAGTGTGTCCGTTTCGTATGTCATTCTTTCACGTGATAGAGGCCACTATAATACTTGTTTTTGAAGTACCCTTATCGCCATCTTTGCGTCATGAATCCCGTTATGACCAGAAGAGTCAGTCGATTGAAATGAATTCGGAAAACCCCCCGAACCTAATCTAGGTTGAGATCCTGGCTATCCATTGTCCTTACATTCTGCTTCTGCGATAGGTAAACTTGGTAGTTGGGTGGGTGAGGCGGAAATGACGTCACGGTGGATCGTAGAAACTGCGCTAGAGGGAGCTCTCGGTGAGCGAGAGAATCGGGCGTTGAACCCGACTGGGGTTGTCTGGGTGCCGTATTCCCCCTCAGTTGTTTTTTCTTCATTCGCTTTAACCCACCGTTACGTTGCGCTCGTTATATAAATAACGTCGGCCAGACGCGAACGTCCCCCCACTTTTTTTTTTTTTTGTCTCTAGCGAGGGTGGAAAATGACGCAATGGCGCGTGGCACCGGCTGTCCACGTGCTTTACTTTGACGCCACCTGGCGGGAACTTTCGCCTAGCGGGATAGTGTTAGCGTGGGCTCGTAATTGCCCTCGCCAATTACTAGGCGCAGGGTGCACTGAACTTGCAGCGGGGCGATCGAAAGGGGGAAAGCTAATGGCTAATTTATTGGGTTTGATAAAAGTACTCCTGGAAAGGTGAAGAATCGACCCAGGAAGGTTGCCAAAATCGACGTTTTAGGCACATTGCGGGAAATAGGGCCACTGTGCTGAAGTGTGAGATCGATCTTGGGATGCTCCGAAGACTATGCTTGCAACGCTGATCTAGACGACTAAGCATAATCTATTGATACGTGTGCCATTTTTGTGCGGTAGGCAAAGCTGGGATGTCATGAACCCGGGGTTACGGTATGACTCCTATGTCTGTCAGCGGTCGATTTTCACCAAAGCATAGTTGAGAACGTCGCCAATTTTAATAAGTGCTTTGATTAAAATCGCTGCGCGTTTTGAGGAGCCCAGCGACAAACTTGACTCCATGGCAATTGGACTCTAAACTGGGTATTTTAAATTTTACGCGAAGTGGGCTTTGTAGAAGTGTGGGGAAGGGAGACCAGGAAGTTGGCCCCTGTCCAAAAGGGGCACACTTATCACAAATCCACCATTTGGGGACTGTGGACCGTAAAACAAAAGCTGGGTTGAAAGATAATGCGTTTCGTTAGAATTTAGATATTGCTTCCTAGACTTTGGCGTTGTTTTCCTTTTCTAACATCATCAACTTCACTGCCTTAGTCCGTGTTTGTTGGCCATCGGTCATCGATTCCACGAACCAGAATCATTGGTTCCGTCAAGTAGCAACAGCTACGTTAAACTTTTTAACACAACTTAATGCGTCTTATGAAGAATTTGCAAAATATCTGTTGTCTTTTCTATTATATGAAGACGAAATAACAAAAAAAGACGTCTTATTATTGAAAAAATACTTCAGTTTACCAATTATGCAACATTGCCTAATATCTGATTCAGGTGCAATGTAATAGGACAATGAAAACTGGCTTTCTGGAGGAGCATCGTCTTCCCACGCCAGGTTTTCTGCATAATTTAATAACGGCGAAACGAAGGGCTGACCCAATTTGCATTTTGGCGACAATACACAGCGCTCTCCCTAGCGGCGACCCCATTGCATCCCTCTCAAGGTCGACGGTGCTCGTTGTTTAGACTGGTTAAATCCGACGTTTATTTTACTTTTTCCCCCCCTACTTCGGTTATTTCCCTGAAATTCGCCATGATTGAGGAGCACTGACACTCCTGGACTCCCCCTCAGCCTGAGGTACGTCGTGTCGTGAAAAAAAACCCGGGGTCGTAGACCGAGTCAACACTATTCAAGGACAGCCCCCCCCCCCACCCCTTATGCCCTCCTTCCAGACGGTCGATTAGTAGGCCCAAATGGGCCTCTAGGAGGCAACAATCTCCTCATGCTGCGTCTGCTTTGGCGTGTTGCACCAAACGTCCATTAGCGGCAACGGTCGTTAAAAACAAGATGGGAAATTTGGCTCGACAGACTCTTGTGAAATCCACTTTGACTATGATGTTTGGCGCTAGTTTCCCATGATGCGTCATAGATGGTGCTGGGATCTTGAATTGTATTCTGCATTGCATCTTTTTTAAGTAGATGTGGGCAGCTCAAGCAGCTATCACATTCTGGGGTAGCTTTAGAACTGACAATCTGCTCGTCTCAATATTTGATACCAACTAGAGCAAAATATCGATTAATGAATGCATCGGTGAAATAAGAAATGATTCTACCGCATTCGATCGATTGGTGGAGCCGCTTTTCTTCAATTTTTGAACGGGCACCTGGTTTGTATTAGTATTTGGTGCCAACTAGGTCGAATTTCGTTGTATTGGTTGAGCATTTTACTGATAAATGGCGAGGCCACGCTAGATTTGCTAACTTTCATTGCTCAGGACCCCTTCCATTTGAAGATGCGCATATGTACTGTATGTAACATTGTTACAGAACTAGTGAAAAAAACTTGAGTAAAACGCACATTGATTATCTAAAAAGACAGCATCTTCAGTATAGTTGGCCCGATACGAGTTGAATTTTAAATTAAGCTAAGGAAACTTTCGGAGGCTTAATTAGCGATCGGCTGCGTTGATAATTAAAACGCGAAATTGATTGCAATTCAAGGTGCCACGACGATGCGCGATTAATCTGCCAGATAGCGCCACGGTTGGCTTCTGCTTTTTTAGCGTTTCTTAATTTCGCTCAGCTTAATATATTCTATCTGCTTTTCCAACCAAGGTCGGTGACGTCCTACGTGCTCTATGTTAATGCCACACATGCTAATTTCACTCTTGTTTCCAAACACTACTGTTGTAGTATTTGTCTTGGATTCTTATAAATTAAATGGGAGTTCAGTGTATGGCGAATTGATTGTTAATTTAAAAGCAAAATCGTTTGTACATTTCTTGACTATACTCAAGAAAATAAATAACCACATAATCACGTTAAACCCATAATGATTCAGCGTATCTATGCTGTATTCACTTGACCAATAGTTGAATAGGTGCCAGCTGGCGCTTGCAGCAGTCTTGCTGAAATCGAGGTAAAAACCAGATGAATAATAAGAATTTTTTTAAATGGCTGAAACTATAGCTTTCCATGTGACATGTTTATTATTTTCATATATGCATTCAGTTGCATTCTCGAGAATGTTTTCCATCATTCTTATTCCTGTTAAATAAGTGCTTTTAAGCTACTTGTACCTATAATTTTCTGTTGCTAATTTTTGAGTTTTGTCAGTTGTTTTTGGAAACAATAACGAAAATAGCCGACTATGTTGGAATAGCTAGATGTTGCAGTAACTTGATATAATTTGATATGGCAAAAAATATTCTGTCCGATCAATTAATATCCAATTCGGGTGGGTATGTTGGTACGTGGGCTATTTCGATTTATGAGGCGCCCCATCCCCCTTTCTTTTTATGCCATTCATTTTTCTCGAGTAAATTATTTCAAAATTTTTTAAGAATTGCATCGCTCGCTTCCTTCGGTCACGTTTTTACGGCCATTTAATCGGCCGTGGCTTCCGCATGCTGGCTATTAAAAGTGCGTTATTCGTTTTACGCTCGGAAGAGAAAAAAATGTAAATTAAAATAAGAGTACGTATGATTTACTGTCGGCTATAAACCGTCGCGGTTATCTTCAATGAATGAGCCGATACGAAACGAATGACCGGGAGGTGAAAATCTTGAAAACATCTTTTAATTTCCTAGTTTTTGTACAAATTTCTCAACTTGTGTATAACTTATGCTGGCTCGATTACTCGATTCTTTTTCTTATCCAAGCGTTCATCCTTCCGTTTTGTCACAATGGTCTTAGTTTAGTTTCACTTTTCTTAGTACATCTTGACCACTTTATGGTTCTTGTTCAGTTTCATACAAGGACGTTAGCTCGAATAGAATATTCTTGATCTTGTTCCAGTCCAAAAATGAATCCTAAAGTCGGGTACACACTATCATCAAACCAAAACTAAAAACTCCAAACTTGAAACTTTTTCTGGTTTGTGGCAACGACAAAATGGCGTAGCAAACTGTTTTTGCCAAACCAGAAACTAGAAAATCGAGTTTGCTAACTTAAGTTTGGCCATCCCGTCGAGTGCGGGGAGATGAAAGGAACTAGCCAAACTTTTTGGCGGTGGCGCTGCTAAAAGGGGGAAATTAGAGGAAATTGATTCAGATTGTCTATCGTCTGCTGGAGTTAGTGATGCGTCTGTTGAGTTTTGTCAATATGGCTCGTTGCATTGTGTACGCTCAGGTTTGGTTTTGCAAAACTAGGCCTAGTTTTTTTATCGAAACTAGTTCACGTTGAAAGTTTGTGGTTTGGTGGCTAGTGTGTACCCGATTTTAGGATGGGTTACGTTAAGTTTCCCTTCGTTTTCACCTTTTTATTTGATTCTTGTATACAGTAATATGAAAGTGGCCATCTGTTGATTTTTTTTAATTCATTATATGAAAGTAAAAATTTATAGAAAAGCGTTCTAATAGGGGTACTCTGGCAAATGCTTCGCGAATCGCACCGCGGGGCAGTCATGAAGACGCGCCTAACATGACCACTGCTAAATTGTTATTTCACGAAACTTCTGTCTTCCCTGATGAACGAGTACCCTTAATAAACGCTGGGTCCATGTTGGTGCAAGCAAACCTACTATCTTTTTTCTCTCCACAATGTCCTGTTTGTTCGCTGAACCTGCCGCTTTTTCCTCTCGCTGTTCGCGCATAAGTTTTTTTTTTCTTTTAATTTTCTCTGGCGTTTTGCGCATTCTGAGCGGTTTTTCTGCTCGCACCTCCGCACCAACAATAGGCTGGCCCTCTTCTGCCAATCCGCCGTTTTGTTTCGGCAATCGCAGGTGACGCTGCTACTCCGCTCTCGTTCGCGTTACCTACGTGGGCAGTTTTTCCCCCCTCCTCGGTTGACCCACGTTGCGACGCACTGGCCGGTATCCATGGGACCCGAGTGGCCCTTCGCTAATCGGATAAATCGTTTGGAGTTCGCCTTCTGTGTCTTTCATCGTGCCCTTTTCGTCCGTTTTTAAGGTCAGTAGAAAGCGTTTCGTGGCGTGGCGACGCCAACATATGGTCGACAGCGTGGCCAGCGCTCGGTGGGGATCCCACAGGTGGCACTCGACGATTTTTGTAACGTTTTACCACTGCTGAATAGTCTTGAGGTTGTCCGGAATTTCGGTAATCTTTGCCTGTGTGTGTGTGGTGTATACGTGTGTGATCTAGTTTTCCGATGTCCTGGTTCCTGCCGCTGGGTCACCGTGCCGCCCAGCTGCTGGTACGATTCTGGGACGTTCGACGTGGTCGAGTGGTCAAGATCAGGTTTGGAATTGCGGAATAGGATCCGGAATTGTTCCGTGGCTGAGACCAATCGGTGCAATTGGATGTTTTTCGCGTAAAGCGGAGTTGGCAATTGTTAACGTGCTGGGTTTGTATTTGGTGATTCTGGACGTTAATTAAGCCAAGAGTTGGTTAAGGTAGTTGTAAAGGGCGTGGGATTCCGCGTTTGATTTCTAAATGATCATATTAGGGTAGGAAGTAAGTGGTCAAGTTAATCTAACCTGAGACGGTCTGGTTTCCCTGTTTTGTGAAGCGTATCCTATTAGGTAGGGGTGCCATCTTGCTTCGGGCAGGTCCTCTTTAGTGGAATGGGCATCGCGTCGCTGTTTGGGATCAAGAATTTGTGGGTAGCCATTTTGGATACTTGTTTTTCATTTTTTTTTTTTTTTTTTTTTTTTATTGAAATGAAATAAAAACCATATGTTGGCCACATTTGCCATTCGGCAGTATTTTTGGTTATTATTGATCTCACGAAACAAACGAGCTAGAGACGTTAAACTTAATCTCTTGATTCGAGGTGAAGTTTTTGCGGTCATCTCCTTGAAGATAAAGGTAGATTTATATTGACGTAACGGTACGTTAACGTCAATATAATGCAAATAAGTGTGCAATTCAAAATTTAAATTGGCTCGTCTAATCAGATTTGTTGACGTCATGTATGTCCCACTCGCTGCATAACTTGGTAGCTCGGAAAACTGGTGACGTCACATTTCACCTTTTTTATTTCATCCTGTGAAAGCGGTTTGTTCAGTTTCGAGCATATCCGTTACGCAACCTTGGTGCCGCAGCTGTGACGAGTTCGATGCCACGTTTTCTAGTTGTGACCATCTGAATGGCTTCTCGTTTGGCACATTAAATACGGGAAATATAAATAAATTTAGATGTTTGGGGTCCTTCATTACCAGACTGTTTAGTCTGATTTAATTTGTATAA
>JAQGAO010005275.1:0-13828 GCA_034697705.1 Ommatoiulus sabulosus
TTAATCTTATACCCAGAAGTTAAATCATCATAATTTATTATGTAATATTCAACCAAATGGCCAGAAATTAGCAAATTCTACCAGTATATAGGAGGGTGTGCACATACATTTTTTGCCATGAAATAATCGTTTTTATTAATTCAAAATTAACTTATTTATTTTAAAAAAATTCTCGCTGTTGTTACATAATCCATGTACTATAAGTGTTGTTATAAATGTAGTTTTAAAAATTTACACCATTTATTTTTTCCGAAAACAGCAATTTTCATACTGTGCACTTACTTTTTTTGTCAATTGTATAGACAGTATGTTCACAGATTAATAATATTTCTTGTCAATTTTTCGGTATACTCTTCATGTGCCTTAATTTGACTTATTTTAACCATGAAAGGTAAAAACTACATAAAAACTGAAACTGAAAAGAATTGAATTTACATGTATTTTATTATTTTTAAACATAGCTACAGTATCAGAAAACAGTAATTTCAAAATTGTACGTATTTATGGCTATATTACTCGATCGGTACTATTCCTAATTATTAGTTTGCCCATTATCAGACCAACAATCCACCAGATGTCGCTATACACGCAGCGATGCGTGCGACAGCACGGCTGCAAGCAAGATGTCTGTCTATACATCTGCCAACCTAGAAATTTTCCGAAGGTTATATGGGCTGTCCCTGGCTGTTTCCCTTAATGCCGAGCACACCTATCGGTTAAAATGCAGATCATTATAATGGAAGTATTGATCTATTTCATCCTTGATTTTTTTCCCCGATATTGCAAGAGCATAGGTACCGTAGCTACTTGTTATCTCTTTCCAATATTTTTTGTGCTAAAATCGCAAAGCCTTGTTTCAATATAGTGTAGCCTTGGGATGCCCATGCAGGTCATTTTTTTGTAAAGTAACCAGCAGAATTCCAGAGATGTATACGGAAAAGTAATTTCAACTAACATCAAATGTTTCAATGCGGGAGCCGCAGTACTATTAAGCTGAAAGTGGGCAGTTGGCCAGAAAACCGTGTTTTCGATCAATTAAAATGGGACGTTACCAATTTTGCGGTTTCCCATTACAACGAGCGAATAAGAAAAAAATTGTTTATACCGTGCATTTGCAGTTCCTGAAGAAAAAATAAAAAAAAATGGCCAAGGACGTTGCACGCAGCAGGTTATGTATCGATAAACTAATACTGTGCAATTTTAGATCCAAATCGCAAAAAAGCATGCATGAATAAATTTAAGTACGTTACATGATAAACGAGTTTAATAGAATTATCCAGCAATTACAAGAATTGTCCATTGTTTGGGCATGCGTTAAGAATAAGAAGCAGTCTCGAATTTTATTAAACGTTGGGCTATGGCTATTGACTAAGTAATGAAAAATATTCAACAAACCGTATTCAAATACAGTCAACTTCAAAAAAACCGGAAACTATATATTGAGTGTTGAATACGTCAATTTTTTTTCGATGCAGTATAATATCATTGTTCAGTACAGACGTACAGTGATTTCAAAAACTGCCATATGCCAGTCAGTAGAATGTTATAACAGACTACGCAACAGATACGAAAACTGCCTGAGATTTACATGTAGAGAGAGGTCTTAAATTCTTTAATCTTACTTTCTTGCTCTTACATGCATGTACATTCATCGTAGGGTGCATTACAAAACGACAACCAAAACAACCCACAGAAATTTCATTTTCAATTTCCATGACTTTTCCAGGTTTTAAAAAAATTTCCCTGACCAATGACAACATGTATTTGCAAAATCGACACAGGAAAATATTTTGCAAAATTTACTAATAACAATATTGAAAACTAACATAGACAAATTTAAAAAAAAATTGCATGAAAAACGTTTGAAAATTTTGCATTCGGAAAATGTTGAAAAATTTGCAATTTTGTCCTCCGAAATCGTGGCAAATGTTACAACCTTGTATTCGGAAAACGTGGAAATTTGTGCAATTTTGTTCTCGGAAAACATGGAAAATTCTGCAAATTTGTACTCGGAAAACATTGGAAATTTTTGCAAAATTGTCCTGGAAAATGTGGAAAATTTTGACCTCGGAAAACTTGATTTTGCAAATTTCTACTCGGAAAATGGACCCTGAGATAACTACAGTACATGTACTGTATATGCAGAAGCATTCATTTCGGATCGCAACAACATGACTACGTTGAATTTCCCTCACATTTTTAAAATAAGCCATTCTTCTCTAACTTCTCCCTGACTTTTCCAGGTCTGGGTACCCTGAATCATGTTTACTTTGGTTATTAACATATTCGTCACAAAGGACTTAATGTACTGTGGCTGAGACGTCCTATAGCTTTCATTCTTAGTATAATTGTAGCCATATCCTTCGAATACTAGGAGTACTCAGAATCGTCGTTTAAGTCATGTGTACAAAATGAATGCATTTATCGGTTTGAAACCGGTTATAACCTTGAACGATTTTTAAAACAATTAGCTTGTTGGTTTTGAGCACGTGACTTCACGACTGCCAAAATACGATACGCGTAGCTTCTGTCTGATAGCCCTATACATGTATGTGCCGTGCGTTTAATTACCTCTGCGCATAGGGTTAAATTGAAGGACAACTTAAGTGACATTCAAAGTTCTGAAATAATATCGTTTCTCATGGATTGCTTTCGCAACTTATTGTACAGTATATTGTAATTAAATTTGTTCCTTAATTCCTTAATTAGCGCTGCAGTTCCAAGCTGGCAACAGCACTGCACGTTGTGAAATTTCTATTAAATTATAGATTGCAAGTAAAAGCAGGTATAAAAAAACAGTAAATGCGGTACTCACAATCGCTGAAAAAAGTAGCCGCCTAGCGTCAATGCGTGTTTCAAACAAACTATAGGCCTATACTATACATGTACAATTATATATACAAAGTAAGTCTTATAATACTTTAACATACAGTATATGATATACATTTGTTTTGTAGACTGTACTGCATGTACAGTATTATCAAACATTACTGTAGCGTACATAAACAGGAGTTTTGTCTACGATTAATTCCAAAATTCTATTACATTTTGGAATGTTCTATACGATCCGACCTGGTAATCATTGATTAACAAAGTCTGATTGAAAAAAATAAGCAACTAACGTGAAATGATAAAACCAAATATGGTTCCATTGAACATATGGCATTCAGATAGAAAATATTGAACGTATCGGGGAATCGGGACAGATCTTCGTCACAGATCGAAGAATCTATCACGTGATCTATTCGCTTCTAATGGGTGTTTTCCAAATCCAAGAATGATAAAACTCGAATTTTAAGCTCGGACAAGTATATAAGTTCTCAGCGCCAGGAACTAGGGAAGACGATGACCAATTACCAATTGGAAGAACGATGACAATTAACCCGAATCTCTAACTGCGTGATCGAAATTGATATAGCTTTTCCCACAAACTTTACTGACATGTCCCTCGCATGTGGGTGTGTAATTAAGCAACACGCTATCCGTGGATTAGAAGCTGGGTTTGTATACAACATGCACTAGGTAGCATTGGTAATTTGACGTGTGGATTAAGAGTTCTGGAAGCCTTGACACGAAAATGTGATAGAGGGAACCTCACAGGAGATACATGTATACATGCACAGCACGATATAATTATTGCAGCTCTAATGTCGACATGCGCTGTATAATTAGTGATTTCATGCATCTATTCTATTCCAGGCATTAATTTCATCTCCACAATGTCACGGAGTAGAGGGTGTCTCCCAGAAGATCTTCCCACATAAATTTAACAAGAGCGTTTCTAATGCGAATGCAATTGCACGATAGTTGAAAATGCAGGATGATCGAAAATGCTTCATGCTGTTTAAGAAAAAAAACTAACACATTTCAAAATATAACAATGTGCAACATACAAAGAAAAAATATTCAAACAAATTTTACAAGCTATAGATGCCCGAATGCAATGAATGGCTTTATTTATTTCATCCCACAAAAGAAATGCATTTGAAATAATGAATTCTCGTCAATCCTGTGGTAAAATGTATTCACGCGTCAATGCATGTCAAAACGTATTCTCGTCAATGCGTCTAAAAATTCATTTGAAAATATATTTTAATAAAGCAAAATGTATTTTGAAATGCATTTCAATGTTCCAATCCATGACCCCATACATGCACATTACTGTATTTTCAAATGCATTCTTGAAATGCGCGTTTCGAATTTCCTCAAATTCGATGGTTTTCGATCAAATTCAACGTTTCGATTAAAAATAAGGACGAGGTTATAACCGCAGTCGGGAAATTATTTAAAAACAAAAGATGCGTGGTTACGGGTGACATTTTCGGTCGTATTCAAAGTGACCACTGGTCATTTATGGTTTTCTGAAACGATCTACAAGGCTATTTTTGGAAATCCGTAATGGATGCTATAGCGATTGGGATGCAGCACGGAACAACCATTAAATTAATTAGCCGAAGCATTCATGGACCTTGATGACAGTGCGGTTAGATAGCGAATTGAAAATATTTCGGAATTCCAAGGTATTTTATACATGAATATTACGTTGGCATGATTGAGGCTGTCAGCTGCGGATTTTGCACGCACTTCACTTCTGCGGCTGGCATTTCCCCTTAAATTGAATGTTATTTCAAGCGTGTAAACATAAATCAATACATTTTATGGGCGCAGATAAAAATTTTCATTATTTCCTTAATCGACAATAAATAATTGGTCAGACAGATGCTGGGGCTAAGCTTGACGAAATCGAAGTAAATTATATCTCTCAGCTAGCTACTATACAGTATTTTGGTGATCAGAAAGAAAGGTCCATGCATAGAATTGAATCCTTTTAAATGTACACGTATACATGTATACAGTCGGATCGCGGTTTTACGAACTTGCAGGAAACCCAAAAACGTTCGTAAAATAGAACGTTCCTGAAAAGGAATGTCATTAAAAAATCGAAATATGCAATCTAAACTCACCTTTATTTGTTTGAGATTTCAAAAAAAAATTAGTAACAAGACAAATTTTTCTTTTTCGAAATTTAGAATTACCAAGCAATTAACACTAATTACAGTTTCTAGGACGTGTTAATTTAATCCTGCTTACATTCTTTTTGAGTCAAATCATGTCAATTTTTGCTGTGTGGACAATGTTTACTCTCTCGCCCTCTTACAAATTTAGAATGTTAGACATCCAACCAATTTTGAGAAATCCCCAATTCTCCGAAAGAAAACCGTGATAAGAACACTGAAAGTTGAACACTGTTTGAAACTCTTTAGAGCGAAAATTAACATTATTTTTCGGGATAAACGCAATATAGTTCCTAAAAACGTTGTTTTTTGTAAATGGGAGGTGCGTAAAAACGCGAATCGCCTGTATGTATACTACATAATAGTGGACCATATAATTTCGTCATCCAAAAACGTAAATATAGTCTCAAGTTATCAATTACTTGAGCCATAATGATACACCTTATCCTATTCAGAAACACTATCGTACCTTTTTATGCAAGTGTTGGTATTAAACAGATCGTTTTAAGCCACATTTGTTGTCATTCAAGTGCATTGAAAAAACAAAAATGCTTCTGTTTACCACACATTTTGGCAACCATCCATTTTATGATAGTTCAGTAGGTGTCGAGCTTTTAATAACAACGATAGAAGCCATAGTCGCAACAGTTTTTGGCACGAAGTTGGATGACGTATAATTTTTTTCCCCATTCATTCTTAATTCAATTATTTTTTTAATTTGTATTAATAAAGCGAAGAGAAGCATTGCGAATTTCGAAGTCTCCAAATTGCGTAATCGATATGACATATAATTGACATCTGGATGACGAGTATATTTTACATGCAATTTCTTCAGAAAGGCCCCCAATGTGTAATTACTGAACGTTTTCCACATTTCTTGCAACAAGCTTTGATTTGCTTGAGCCCCGTATTAATTTCCAGAACATCCAGGGTTCCGGAGTTTCCACGAAATACCAATTTTACAACATCTCGTACAGTAATTGCATTAAGGGATAGGCGTATAGCAATAAGCCACAGCTTCTCTACAAAATATTCGTTCTCTCTGCGCTGTTTACATTTTGCTGGTGTTTTTTTCTGCCTTTCCTTGTATTTAGTATGACGTCAAGTAATGAGATTTTTTTTTCGCAATAATTTATGTTTTAGCATCACTTCCTACCCACATAAAATACCAATAATGGAGATACGGTTGCGCCGAGAGCTGTGGGAAATCAGCATCATGTCGGAAAAATATTTCACCTGAATCTGGCATCAACTAGATTAAACCAACTCGTGCTTTCGTGATAATAAAATTATTCATAAAATATATAGCAACGATTTCGTTTGTTTACGGTGTGTGGGTTCAACGAAAGGAACAAATTCGACAACAGACTGGGAGCTTTTTTTTTAGAGTGACGTGACATCGAGACACGTATTTAAATATTGGCGTATTTAGTGTTTGTATTCAATATTCTAGTTTATAAAAAAATCATGAGATGAATATGCATGGAATTTAATAATTAAAATCAACACTAATCACGTCTATTTCTTTAAACTCGTTTATGAGAACAAAACGGACCGATTGAAAAGATAATTAAACATTGCATTGTAGTCTATATGTCATCAAAATGTTTAAAACTATATATATATGTTTATTGCCCTTCTTGAATTCTTGGATGCACTCTTTCCCCGTTACATTTATTCCTTGCATTTGAAATATGTTTCACATGTTATTCCATGTGTAACGCAATCCTAAAGTCAAAGTAAATACTGCAGCTGCAATTTTTCTTTAAACAAAAAATAACGTCCTTCTTGTTTAAATAAAGGTTCAATTCTTTTTTTCTCCGTGCATAATAATTTGTTTTGCAGAAACACACATTTTTGCCAAATTTACAACGAAATACACGAAAGTAAAATACAGGAATGCGAGTAACATCAAACTCATTTTCTTAGCGTTCGGTTTATTTAAGAAATTTATTGCAACGTTGAAATCTTAAAAGCAGTGCTCGAGTGCAATGAATAATTGTATAACAGAGAAATAAAACGGAGATGAGTTGATTTTATGAAGCAAAATTATTCTTAGAAATTCTTCCCAATGCAAGATTAACTTAGGCCGAAAAATGGCAATGAAAACTCCGTGTAACAAAAACTGTTTTTACTCAAATACGCAAGTACAATAAACTGCTATATGCGCAAGAACTGCGCAAGTCATTTCACCATTTATTTTTCGCATTCTGAGCAATTAATCTTACTGACTACGGTTTGCAAATATATGAATGCTTTTGAGAATGTGCAACCAGAAAAAAAAACTATTTTTGGTTTTCTTGTACCAGAACATTTCATATTCTGGACAATGTTCAAGCGAAAGAATGCACTTTGATCTATGATTTTATTATCCTTCAGTCTTCAGTTTTTACAACTCTTGGTTGACAATGTGAATACGAAAACATGCTGCGCACCACACTTTATATTAAAGAAAACACAGATGCATCACATTCTAAACATTAGTTAACTCACGATTTTCTCTCATAACTTTAAAATATAAAATATATTTATGAGGATGCATTTCAACCAGCGCTAATAGGGTCGTTTTAAAAGCTCAACCTAACATCTGTAACATTATGAAAGCATAGCTCCAGAACTAAATAAAATAATGTACGTAATAACCTTTTTCTCCGAGACAAATGGTTTAGCAAATTTACAACTCAAAATAGAGCTCGTAGAATAAATAACGAATATTTATAGACCAGTTTTATAGACGAAACATGCTTAGATTTTCTGAACAAACGAGGTAACTTAAATTGGACGAAACAATTTTTCAAGTACACGCAGAAGAATAACACGTACATGTACAGTATCTCGAGTTACTTTCAAAAATTTAACTATCGTATGAACACGCTTTACGACCCTCTTCAAAGTCGTTACGGATCATCAACAGCAACTAAAACAGTTGTTTTTAGAAGCTGTTTCGAGACCAGGCACCCCGCGCGAAGCAAGTTAACGCTTGTTTTCTACGATCTAGACATGCACTTAAGCTTTGAAAGTAAATGAACAGTTCGCTTACCTGAAAACTATGGTTCACATTTTTGGTGCTGCATTCGGCTACGCTGAGGTCGGTCAGGTCGATTTCATCGAAGATCACAGACTGCAAAAGAGTAGCAACAGCACCTTGAGTTTCCCGTTTCTTGCCCGTTTTGCTCCTCCTCACGCGCATTAATTTCTGGTGCAGTTTATAGCGGTGGCTATTTGAGGACATTGAGACGGGCGCGAATTAAGAGAAGAAGGGAAGCCGAAAAAAAGCCAAAGAGAGAAAGATGAGTTGAACAACCAAAAATAGCATCAGCCAGAGGCTAGACGCAGACTACTCAGCCGCCCCTGTTTCAAGGCAACCAGTGCGAGCGAGCCAGTTCGGGACGATGATGAGGTTGGTGTTGCAGCGCTGAACAAGTCAGAAACATTGCACGAACAGCGAGGCAAAGAGCCCGGAGAATGCTCGGGGAACGAACGTGCTACCGGGCTTTTGAAGGCAAAAGTGGGATGTTCCCAAAGCGGGCCAATGGGAGAGGACGGCTGGGACGATCGATCGGGGAACACGAACACCTCGGCGCTTCAGCGAACAATGGTGAGAATTCATCGAGGATGAGATGAACAAAAATTGCTTTTCCGGGGAAAGACTGCATGAAAAATATAACGAAGTTGAAAAATGTAAACTTATATTATCCATTCGCTAGTCTGGGGGAACGTAGGGTTGCCCCTCGCCCGATCGAAGCGCGTTGCCATTGAAACAAATTGTAGCTATGGTAACACCTTTTTTCAGACGCTTATCTTTCAATGAAATTGTCCGAGAAAAGAAAAAAAAAAGATGGGCTGGCGAGACTAAAACTCGTCGCATGAAGCGATAATATCCGAGAGACAATTGCTTCGTTATCAGACAGTTAATAGACCGTGCACTGCACGTAATGCGATGGCAACGTCTCACTTCCGATATGGCGAGGGCACTAGTTGATAACGCTCGGAGAAAGCTAATAGTTCCGGACATGAAACAACTTGAGTACGAGCTTCAATTCGTACTTCACGCGAGAAAACCCTTCAAACGATGCAAATCATGGTCGGCTGAATGGGTCCTCATCGTGAGGGCGAACTTACAATTGGCATTCAGAACTTTCGAGTTTGCAGCGCTCGAATAGTTCTAAAAGCCACGTGGGGATAAAAGAAAAGATCCGATTGGTCCTATAGAACCGCGCAGGAATTTCCGAAATCAAATACAGCATCGTTTTTGTGCCTGTGCTTCGTTGAGTTTTGAGTTGCTAAGTAAACATTTGCATATTACAATCGATGGGAAAACTGTTGCAGCAAAAAAATTTTAGTTAGACCAACTGTGACTAAGGAAAATAATGAAAATAATAAAAATATTGCAAATGTTTACCGAACGCTTGGCTGTTGCGAGACGCTGCGTAGATGGTCGTGTATACAAACACAGGGAAGTAGGGAAAAAAGTCCCTTTCATTTTTTGTTATTGTTTGAAGTTCTATTTAAAGAATTATTAGTTTTGTCTGAATAAACATTCTCTTAAAGATGCGTTTGTTCTCTCTTTTCTGAAAGGCTTGACAATCATGACAGGCCAACAAACCGAGATCTTTCGCTTCAAATCATGGAGTTTACCTACATTTTCCCATATTTCTCTGAATATCGTTGTTTTCTTTCACAATTTACCAAATAACAAAATTTTACATTTTTGTAAATAAAAATGTGCTCTCGTACGTATTTAATTCCATACATATTTTGCTATAACTATAGTTTTAGAATATTTGCGTAATTTGACAATGGCTTCACGTGGTAAAAGAACGCTCTTTGCAAATCTAGATAATAGTTGAACATGAGTGCTTGTTTGCAGTTCCTAATAGATACGAGTCAACTAAAATCGGAAATTCTCACTTCGTACACTACGGTACACGAGTTCATCTTTCGCTTCGTGGACTAAACAAACGCATACACTATGTACCAAAAAAAAAAGCATCAAAGATAGTTCCATGTTTACGTTTTATCGAGTTGCACAGCGAGAAAGTGTCTAAAAATAGCCCAGGCCAGCATGGGTGCAACAAGGTGGGATCTAAACTTGGAGCAACGTATAATTTGATTAAGTACAGCGAGAAATTCAATGAGATTTCCGTTAGATTTCTACGTTGAGCCAATTATGGCATAATCCCGGGGCATCCAGCATCCATTGTGGGTGATGTACAAAGTGCAAAATGATCTATATTTAGCATCGAAATAAAACAGCATCGTGCAGAGTTCACGAATTTCTCAAAAAGAACACGGAAATGATCAGGTGCTAGGCAGGGCTTAGCGAATACATTGGATAAATCAATACGTATTAAGTCTTTCGTGAACAACTATATTGCCGCCAAAATGGAGTATAGGGCCTGCAGAATCCGAACTACTATAGGAGATTGTTTCATACGAGAGATGGTATCGTGCCCTACATAATCAACGGATTGACGTCACTGTGACGTCATCTCGCAGCCCTAAACCGAAGCGAGGAAGCATGGTGCAAAGACGGAGAAGTGAGACAGGTCAATATAGTTGGTTGGTTGGTTGGTTGGCATTCACGTCACCACCAGGCACGCAGTCAGTGAGATGTCAGAAAAATGCACGGTGCATTTTGGGCCTAAATTTCCGATTCAATTGTGCCGTTCAAATCAGGTTCATTAACGGGCCCGTAATCCGAAGCGCTGGGGCACGGAGGGGGGTCTAGACCCACAGAGAAGTAACGAAGCAATTAGCATATTGCGAAGAAAAGAAAAACGTTTGCGAGGCACGTTTAACTGAGATTCCAATGAAGTAATTGGCATAATTAAAACCCTTCGCTGGCGTCTGCGCCGCGCAGTGTGACACATATAACAATGGGAACAAAGAAGAAACAATCGAGATTTTGTTTGTACTCCGCGTGCGTAAAGGCATGTAGCACGCATCCGTGAAAATTTATTTATAACCCAATGACCTGAATGCATTTCGAAATTAAATTTCGGGCATAAATTTCTGCTCCTTAAAAGCTTTTCCATTATCGCGTTGGATTTTAAGAAAACTTGTATCCACGCTTAATTGTGGCAGCACGCGCATGGAACAGGAGCAAAGCGATGGCGCTATACCTGTAACCATGATGTATTGTAGCCTACTGTAAACTGTATAGTTTGAGTATCCCTCGTCCGAATTGTTTGTGGCCAGAAGTTCGGATTCCTTCGGATTTTGGAATGTTTGGAGATATACACAACGAGTTATCTTTGGGATTAGCTCAATGCCTAAACACGAAATTCATTTGTTTTACTGTGTATACAGACAATAGGAGTACACTCTGACAGAAAAGCCTTGCGAATCGCACCATATCTCAGTCGTGAAGTCACGTGTGAAAAATGAATGCATTAATGGACCTATATGCAGATTTCGTCAGCATGTATACATGTATATCTCGTGACATTTCATTCGATCCATTGGCGAAAATTACCAGAAGACAGTGCCGATGCACGTTCTTTTAGTCGTTGATTCGGTGAAAAGATCACGTGATGTAGCCACATACGTATCTACATAAGGTCCATCGGTGATTTTTTAAAAGCAATTAATGCATTCCTTCTGCACACGTGATTCGGGCTTCCTAAAGCTCCTGCCTGACTAACATGAAGGTAATGGAAAAGTTTTTCAGTACGGAAATGCATAGTGCGAATATTCAATTTTGCATAATGAAAAAAACTCATCAGTTTAATGAAATAACGCAGAGGAAAAACATGTCTCGACATAAACTTTATTTTTCTAGTTTTTGCGCGTGAGCCATGGATCAAGAAAGGCTATATAGAACGTACGTTGCTCCAGAGTATGAACGTTTTCTGCCCAAAACGCAAAATTAAGGTTTTTCACCTAAAAACGAGCGGAGGTGAATGTTTATCTAAGCTCAACTATATAGGATCTAATATAACCGTGAGGCACGTTCATCTATAAAAACTTATAGACTGTTTCTTTAGGTCTAGAAACTCAAAACGAGCGTTGGTGCGGGAAATGAATCGCTCTTGAAACATTTACAGGTCACGTGAGCTGCAATTTCCCAAGATCAGTTAGCGTCTAAATTGACGCAATACTTAGTCGTAGGATGGCGCCACAGCTTTGATGTACAGGATTAAAGAAAAGCATGATGCTTTCACGAGTATATTCTGAGGTTATCTTGTTCAGCTTTGACCACAAATACGTGCCTCGTTTATAAGATATCCGGACATTGTGTACTCGTTTTATAAGTTTGGGTTGATATTACGATGTTGAAAAGGTTTGTTTCAGATACAGTAGATGTGCACATATACATAAGTAGTATGGCCGATATAGCCACCATTGCACAGAAATTGATTTATTAAACTAGCGTATAGTAACTTCCTTTAAGGATCATGAAAAGTAAATGCAATTAAGTCGTTGCAATTTCAGAAGTTTCCTATAAAATGCCGTGGAAATTGGAAATAATGCAATTAGTATAAAAGCGAATTTCAAGATCATATTTCGATTTCCCTGTACAACAAAATGACAAAACCCGCACCGTTTATCGATTAAGCTGACAGACCGAAGTTTACAAAGAAACTGAATATTTCACAGCCTTCGAACATTTTTTAAAACGCCTATACAATTCGAGTAATGTATCTGGCAAATTGAAAAGTAACTTAATGTATGTACTTATGGATTTAGTTTCTCTTTTCACTGCCGCTTTATAATAACGATCGGTGCATCTTCGTAGAAATATTCGTGTTACCGTTTAATTTTTTTTTACAAATAAAAGTGAAATAGTATTACCTTACGCCTAGCTTATAAACGGTGTCTGGTTTTGTTTAAAATAACATTTCGTATTTTTCATTAAAGACGCTAGCTCGCACATTCAGGCCAAGCGAATGCATCTACTTAAATGAATTAAACAGACATGAACGGCTAATTCTCATCTTGTTACACCCTGACCAACACCTGCTACGCCCTGAGTGCACGTAACAAAGTAAATGTAAGTTATATGGTATCCATAGTCACTAGTCCTTTTTGAAACACTCCGTATACTACACAATATATTTAATGATAACGCAACCTAAACTGTATGTTTCTCTGGTACAAGTTAAATTCGTATAACATAACCACCTCATTTTTAATCCACGTCAAATTAAATTTGCAAAAAGCATTGCAGCTGCATTCGTGTTAGAAACAGCTTTCCTAAAATCTTGTGACAAATACCACTATTTGTTATTTTCAATATTATTACCCAACCTTTAAAATATGAACCTGCACTGCATATGTTTGCTTTTACGAGGGGCACGTGTTGGGTCATCGTTACGGTTGGTAATGGCGGTAGTTATGGTCGCAGTTTTTCCAAGAAACCGAAAAATGGCGCCATAATGGCGGCACCCTCTGTGAATAAAAGCTATAAAATGAGAATATTCCAGAATAGATATGGAAATTCACATTTTATGCACACCTGATGTGATCCAGGGGCGAGAGGGAGAAAGCCGCACGCACGTTTTTCTGAATACGTAATATCCCATCTACGATTTAAATATGCATCCGGTTGAATTGCAGCTATATAGCTCTTCGATTGTTTCATGCACGTCATGTCCGCTTTATTTCACCATTTGTCCTAATCAAATAGCATTTTTCGATGCGTATACATGTAGGCTGTTTTCTGTGTATTAATAGAAAATTTAGAGAGCCTGTATACATCAGGGTGGCCACACAATTTTCTTTTTCAATTTCCCTGACTTTTCCATGACTTTTCCCTGACTAAAATCCAAAATTCCCTGACCAAAACTTGCTCGTTAATCCATATCAAT
>JAQGAO010005276.1:0-13828 GCA_034697705.1 Ommatoiulus sabulosus
AATTCCATTTTAAACTTCCCTGACTTTGCCAGGATTTAAAAAAAATTCCCTGACCAATGACAACGTGAAAAATTGACACTGGAAAATATTTTTTTAAAATTTACTAACGACAATTTTGAAAATAAACGTAGAAATGTTCTTCAAATTTTTTAAAAATTTGGCATGAACATTTTTGAAAATAGGAAAATTTTGCATTCGGAAAAAGTTGAAAATTTGCGCGCGGAAAAAGTGGGAAATTTTGCAATTTTGTCCTCGGAATATGTGGAAAATGTGTAGTCGGGGAAACCTAGACTATTTTGAGAATTTGTACACGGAAAACGTGGACAATTTTGCTAATTAATACTCAGAAAACGTGGAAAATTGTAAATTATTACTCAGAAAACGTGGGAAATTGTGTAAATTTGTACATGGAAAACGTGGAATATTTTGCAAATCTGTACTCCGAAAATGTGGAAAATTTTTGCAAATTTCTACTCGGAAAATGAGATCTGAGCTAACCTCTTAGAAGTATTAATTTGGGATTACCGTGACTGCGTTGATTTTCCCCGTCTTTTTTTTTTAAATAAACCATTCTTCCCTTACTATTCCGGTTCATTTTCAAGTTCCCTGACTTTTCCAGGTTTTCTAGGTCTGGGGAAACCCTGGGATAGTGCTCCGAGATGGCGTGACCGGGCTCCACGCGTGACTTTTATTTACTCACCGGACTCCGTTGAAGTAGGAGACCGCTCTCATGTCTTCGGGCAACTGCTCGGGCTCCGGCCATTGGAAGTTATCCGTAATTGGAATGATATTGCATTGACTTTGTAACGCGGCGACTATTTCCTGAAAGTTAACGGAACGACGAGATCAGACTACAGGTACGTGACGTATCCCGGTGTACGGGGGCCTAATTTTTTTTTGGAAATGCTCTTACTCTGTGCACCCAGTCCTTCTTCTCGACGTCGCCGATGCATCTGTCCAAGGCGGAAGGCGTGAGGACGAGGATGAAATGCTTGGCTTGCCTGATGCTCTGGAGCAAGTTGTTGTCGAATTTACCCGCTTCCAGACGCTCCACGTCGATGAACACGGAGAACCCTCGAAGTTGGAGATGGACTTTTAAAAGGCTGCCAAAAAAGGAATTAAAAAAAAGCATAAATCGAACGGCTCAAATTGCTCGAAAACCTTTTTCAATAAAAATTAAGATTTTTTTTCCCACAAAAAACTACACTTTTTTCTTATGAAAATACTTTGGTAAAATTTACTGAATTGTTTTTTTTTTTTGGTAAAATTGGATAGGTTTTTTTTTGGTAAAATTCAATGGTTTTTTTGGTAAAATTCAATGGTTTTTTTTGGTAAAATTTTAATAAATGTTACTAAATATTTGAATAAGTAGTTTCCGGTTAGGGCACTGTTAATTTCTTCCACTAAACACTATCCAATTTTACGATAGTGTAAAACATTTATTCGTGTCAAAATCAATTCAAATTTTATCAAAATCTATTCAAATTTTATCAAAATCAATTCAATATCACCAAAAACTAATCGATTTAACCAAACAACTATTCAAATTTTACCAAATGACAATTGAATTTTACCAAAAACAATTCAATATCACCAAAAACTAATCAATTTAACCAAACAACTATCCAATTTTACCAAACAACTATCCAATTTTACCAAAAAAACAATTCACTTTTACCAAAAGCTATTCAAATTTTACCATATGACAATTGAATTTTACCACAAACAATTCAATATCACCAAAAAGTAATCAATTTTATAAAACAACCGTCCAATTTTACCAAAAAACAAGTCAATTTTACCACACAAAAAAACCATTCAGTTTTATGCAAAACTATTCAATTTAACCAAAAAACAATTCAATTTTAACAAAACCTTCAATATTTCATCAACAAATATCCAATTTTACCAAAAATCTTTCCAAATATTACCACACACAAAAAAAACGACACGATTGAATGAAAATCTATAAAACGGAGCTTCGTGGTCCTTCCAAAAGTTTCCTCTGACCATTGGTCAATAATAATTACCTGGCTAACTGCGATCCGTTCGATCTCCTGTAACTAATGAATACGTCGAGGTCTTTGTTAACCGTGAGTTCATCGGAGCTATTCGGAACTGAACTACCTGAAAATATTAACAGAAATATACGAGTCAAAAATTACATCTAGTCACGTCATAAACATTTTAGCACACATTAAACGTTTCATTTCAAAACAACTTAAAAAAAGGTTCCAATTCAAAACAACTTAAAAAGGTTCCGATTCAAAAAACAAAATGAAACAGGTTTCAATTCAAAACAACTAAAAAGGTTCCAATTGAAAGAACCAAAAAGATACAAATTCGAGAGAATTTTATAAAGGTTCCAATTTAAAAGAACTAAAAAGGTGCCAATTCAAAAGAACCAAAAAGGTTCCAGTTCAAAAGAACTGAAAAGGTTCCAATTGAAAGAACCAATAAAGATTCAATGAGAGAAATTAAAAGAAATTCCAATTCAAAGGAACCAAAAAGGTGCCAATTCAAAAGAACTAAAAAGGTTCAAATTCAAGAGAACTAATGAAGTTGCAATTCCAATTCAAAGAACTAAAAAGGTTCCAATTCAAAAGAACTAAAAAGGTTCCAATTTAAAAGAACCAAAAAGGTTCCAGTTCAAAAGAACCAAAAAGGATTCAATGAGAGAAATTAAAAGAAATTCCAATTCAAAGGGTACCAAAAAGGTGCCAATTCAAAAGAACTAAAATGAATTCCGATTGAACGAACCAAAAAGATACCAAGTCAAGAGAACTAAAAAGGTTCAAATTCAAGAGAACTAAAGAAGTTGCAATTCCAATTCAAAGAACTAAAAAGGTTCCAATTTAAAAGAACTAAAAAGGTGCCAATTCAAAAGAACCAAAAAGGTTCCAGTTCAAAATAACTGAAAAGGTTCCGATTCAAAAGAACCAAAAAGGATTCAATAAGAGAAATTAAAAGAAATTCCAATTCAAAGGGAACCAAAAAGGTGCCAATTCAAAAGAACTTAAGAAAATTGCGTGAACATTTTTTAAAATGGGAAAATGTTGAAAATTTGCGCTCGGAAAAAGTGGGAAATTTGGCAATTCTCTCCTCGGAAAATGTGGAAAATTTGTACACGGAAAACGTGGAACATTTTGAAAATCTGTACTCCGAAAATGTGGAATTTTTTTTGCAAATTTTTACTCGAAAAATGGGCCCTGAGTTAACCTCGTAGAAGTATTAATTTTGGATCGCCATGATATCGTTGAATTTCTCTGAATTTTTTTTTTTTTAAATTAACCTTTCTTCCCGAACTTTTCCAGGTCATTTTCAAGTTCTCTGACTTTTCCAGGTTTTTCAGGTCTGCACAAACCATGTATATTGATTTAGCGCTTTTTTCGAGCGTATTTCCGAGAAATTTTCGACATTTATCAAACTGTTTATCAAATCGGAACGAGGATTTAGTTTATAGCCATTTTTACTGGGACAAGATTCCATCTTCCCCAGAAATATAGGCTCTAACAAGACTAACATCGACCAGAAAAAGAGTTAATAAAAATTAAGAGGCAGCCATTAAAAGGATTCCGAGAAAAGAAATTTGGGTTTTAAAACAAAGCGAGCTGGAAGAGGGTTTTGCGTAAAAAAAACAAAACAACAACAAAACAAAAAAAAACATCAGCAAGAATTTGCACTTAAAATATTTGGCCCGGGGGAGGGGAAACAAATAGGGAGTGTCACGGGTGAGCCTTAACGAGTGCAGGGTTAATCCCCCAGAAATTTCATGTTCAACTTCCCTGACTTTTCCGGGTTTTAAAAAAAAATTTCACCGACCAATGACCATATAATTTACACATTTTTCAAAATTGACTAACGACAATTTTCAAAATTAAACTATAGGAAAAATTTAAAAAATAGTAAAAATAATACGTACTCGGAAAAACGTGGAAAATGTTGTACATTTTTTTACCAGGAAAACGTGGACAAATTTAAAAAATTGTAAAAGTAAAGTGTACTCGAAAAACGTGGAAATTTTGCAAATTTTCATTCGGAAAACGTGGAGAAATTTAAAAAATTGTAAAAATAATATGTACTCGAAAAACGTGGAAATTTTGCAAATTTTTACTAGGAAAACGTGGAACAATTAAAAAAAAAATAAAAAAAACACGTAATCGGAAAATGATGAAAGATTTGGCAAATTTGTAGTCGAAAAAACGTGGGAATGTTTAAGAAATTTTTAAAATAATATGTACTCGGAAAACGTGGAAAAATTAAAAAAAATTGTAAAAATAATATGTACTCGAAAAACGTGGAAAAATTAAAAAAAAATGTAAAAATAATATGTAATCGGAAAACGTTGAAGGATTTGGCAAATTTGTACTCGAAAAAACGTGCAAATGTTAAAGAAATTTTTAAAATAATATGTAATCGGAAAACGTTGAAAGATTTGGCAAATTTGTACTCGAAAAAACGTGGAAATGTTTAAGAAATTTTTAAAATAATATGTACTCGGAAAACGTCGAAAAATTAAAAAAATTGTAAAAATAATATGTACACGAAAAAACGTGGAAAATTTGGAAAATTTCTACTCGGAAAACGTGCCCTGAGCTAACCACGTAACAATCATTAATTTTGGATCACGACAACGGGACTACGTCGAATTTCCCCGACTTTTTCAAAATAAACATGCATTCTTCCCTGACTTTTCCATGTTTTCCATGTCAATGGGTATACCCAGTTGTGGTATGCCAGCCGGGCATTTCATGTATTGAAGAATTTAGATAAAAAGGGCCTCAATTTTCAAACGCAACAACGCTGCAATTATAAAGCTGGAGAAAACCAAATTATACGTTCGGAACAACCTTGAATTAAAAACCTCGAATTTTAAAAAACAACACATTCTTTAACAAATTTTAGTGGTTCAATCGCGTCATGAAGCGCGATAAAACCAACAATTTCCAACGGGGGCGGAGATATGCGTTCGAGGTAATGTAGTAAAAATGAAACGCGGATATTGAGCTTTTAATTTACGAGGAAACGCATTTCGGACGCTACTTCCGGTCGTGATATACCGCAGTAATCCAAAAAATGTTGGAGCCAAGCCAGCCAAAGAAATCGATTGAGTCAATAGCGGGCTGCGCAATTTTCGTTAAAAAATGGTTCGTGAAACGAGGTTTTCAAAGTCGGATTTTTTCGAAAATGCAATTTTTAGCAATAGGATCGCCCCAAAAAATTCATTTTTAACTTCCCTGACTTTTCCAGGTTTTAAAAAAATTTCCCTGACCAATGATAATGTCAAAAATTGATTCGACGCAGTAAAATATTTTTCAAAATTTGCTAATAAAATTTTAAAAATTAAAATACCAAAAATTAAAAAACAAATTTGCACGAATAAATTTTGAAAATTGGGTACAATTTTGTATTTGGAAAATGTTGAAAGTTTTGCAAATTGGTACTTGGAAAACGCGGTGAAATTTGCAAATTTTGTCCTCGGAAAATGTGGACAATTTTGCAAATTTGTACTGGGAAAATGTTTCCAAATGGACCCTGAATACGTTGAATTTCCCTGACTTTTTCAAAAAAAGTCATTCTTCCCTGACTTTTCTAGACATTTTTAAGTATATTGACTTTGTCCTCGGAAAACGCTGAAAATGTTTACTCAGAAAACGTGGAAAATTTTGCAAAAATTGTATTCGGAAAACGTGGAAAATTTTGACAAATTGTATTCGGAAAACGTGGGAAATTTAGCAAAAATTGTATTCGGAAAACGTGTGGAAAATTTTCAAAATTTGTACTCGGAAAACGTAGAAAACTTAGAAAAATTGTATTCGGAAAAAAACGTGGAAATTTGTTTTCGGGAACAGTTGTGCTGGAAAAATGCGGAAATCTTGCAAATTTATATGGCGAATGAAAATTTGCCCTCGGAAATCGTGGAAATTTTGCAAGTTTTTTCGTCGGAAACTATTAAAATTTTGAATTCCGTCAGAAACTATTACAAATTTTGAAAAAATTATTCACGGAAATTGTTAAAAATTGCGAAATTTTGAACACGGGCCTTCGGCTAAACACGCGAAAACACCAACTGCGACAACCAGAACACCTCGAATTCCCCCGACTTCTTCAAAATAAGCCATTCTTCCCTGACTTTTTCAGACATTTTCAAGTTCCCCGACTTTTTCAAAATAAGCCATTCTTCCCTGACTTTTTCAGACATTTTCAAGTTCCCTGCCTTAAAATTTTCAGACATTTTCAAGTTCCCAGACTTTTTCAAAATAAGCTATTCTTCCCTGACTTTTTCAAAGTAAGCCATTCTTCCCTGACTTTTCCAGACATTTCAAGTTCCCCGACTTTTCCAGAGGACTGGAGGCCTCACATCCTCTCAAAAAACTGAAAAAATTGGTGAGACGCGGCATTTCCGAAGCACGAGTATTTTCTGCAGCAAAAAGAAGAGGAGACTCACCTTTGATGGATTCCAATATCCTTAACCGATGAATACTATTGTCGATGCCGCATTCCCTGGAGAGATGCTCGTCGCAGAGGTACCTCAAGACGTCCTTGTCCACTCCTGACTGCAGCAGCGGGTACGTGTACTGCGACAGCTCGGCCGCAATGGACTGCAAGAAGCTGTTCAGGTTGGTCGAGTCGCACGAAGAGTAATCGGTAACTTTCTTCAGGTTACCCAATTCTCTCATGAATCTATCAGCCATGTAAAGAAAAAACAATCATTGAGGAGGACCGCTCGGCGATGAGGTGCCTGGAGCAGACGTCGAAATAAAGACGCGGCGCTCACCGTTTTCGTAGAATTCCGTTCCTAATCCCGATGTCGTCTAGCAGCATCCTTTCCGTGAGCTGCAGTAGCAGATCGCCGTCCACTCGGCTGTTCTTGAACTCTTGCGTGTAGCTGGAGAATCCAATCTGCTTCAGCCACTCCACCACGTCTTCCACGGTCCACAGAGGCACTTGCTGGATGAGTTTGTGAGGAATCTCTTCGCCGATGAATCTCAGGGCTTGAGCCGCGTATTTGGAGGCCAAGGCGTTGGGGCTGCTGGCGGCCTTCTTCAGAGGCTCGATGGCACCGATTTCGTGGAAAATCTAGGAATTTAGAGACGGGCGGTCATTGAAACGTCGATACGAAAAACCACACTCGAATCCCCAAAAAAACCAAACCTCGGTCCGTATACTCACATCTGTAATTCCCTGCTGCTTTTTGATGCCGGCCTCCATGGCGAAGTGGAACGCGGCCAAGCTGCGAGCCTCCTTCCTCTTGCTGTTCAACACCGGCACCAGGCGCTGCAGCCAGTCCTTGGACTGTCCGTGGACGTGCGCCACGCTGCTCATGGCGAACTCCGCCGGATTGTGCGAGTCTATGAAGGGCTCCACCAGGTTCAAGGTGCCGGAGCTGAGGACGGCGGCCTCGATCTCCTTGTTGGCCACCAGAGCGGCCAGCGCCAAGCAGGCGTAATACTTGATGTTGTCATCCTGGTTGAAGGCCAGTGGGAAGAGCCACACGGGCACCTTCCTCTTGATCATGGACTGGTGGTTCTCGGTGCCGCCGTAGAGCGACAGGTTGGCCAAGGCGCTGGCGCAATGCCTGAGCGTCTCCACGTCCGTTCCTCGGCATTCCTCCAGCACGGCGTCCAGGCCCCCCATCTTGATGACCGAGCTGCAGGTGCCTTCGGAGTGCTTGAAGAGGTGGGACAGGATGCCGGTGCCCACCCGGGTGTGCTCGTTGCTGCTCTTGTTCTCGCTGCAGTTCTTGGCCGCCATGACCACGTGACCGAGGCCATTGTCCACCACGTAGGCCCGGTTCTGGGTGATGAGGCACTGCTCCAGCACGCGGGCGCTGCAGAACTGGATCTGGCTGCTGGCTGAGGAACAGTTGCTGATGAGGATGTCCAAGCCGCCGTCGTCGCGCAGCACGTCGCACAGCGAGTAACCCATGGTGCTGCCGTGGGAGGGGATGGCCCAAGCCTTCCTCATCATCGAGTCCATGACCTGGAGCGCGCCGGTGGCTTCGTGCTCCAGGATGGTGGGGGAGCGCAGCTTGTCGATGAACTTGGACATGATGGCTTTGTACTTGGCCACCGCCTTCTGCACCTCTTCGGTGCAGGAACTCGCTGTCAGGCAATCCAGATCGGAGAGGTCGACTCCGCACATCGCCATGGCCCATTCCGGTGGGCCGAGCATGCCCATGCCCATACCCATGCCCAATCCCATGCCTGCGTCAATCTGCAATCAGGAAAAACAAAGAAACGCTTATCAATTTTTCAAAAACCTTCGCTGGAATTTCCCAATTACTGAGAAAATTGCGGAAATATTTGAAAATGTTTATATTTTTACACGGCCAGGCCCACGTGTCAATTTATCAATACTGATTTCACTAAAGCAGCATGTCGGATGCGTTTCCGGTTATCCATTCATGACACTCTCACGGTCCATTGACGAGCCACCACGAGAGCCACTTATCAAATCATAGGTCAGCCTTGACTTAAATGACGATTAGGAAATGGCCTTCAAAGACACCACGGATAGAGAACTACGAGCTCGTACGCAGTGCCCACTGAGACAATACCCATAAACCGCCTACTGGTCTGAGTTGCCAGTTTCGCAAAATCCAGAGCATTGCCTGACTGGTCAGCACGAAGTACCATTTGGCAGGGGGGATCATTATACGAATTAAGTCAGACTGAGCAGTTTGGTCATGATAGACCCCAACATCACATTTTGGGTATATTTCCCGTATTTGGGAATTTAAGGAGGAGGAGGATGGGACGGGAAGTCGGTCATGGTCGATTTAACATAGGAACTATGTTATCGGGAATCGGGAATCGAACCTGGATCTACCGAATGCAAGACGTGGATGCTAACCTCTAAGCCACCTTGCTCGGTTTTGATTTTGATTGTCACCGTCAAATCTAGAGCATTACCTGACTGGTCAGCATGGACGCCGCTTGAGACGTGGAAGAGCTGACTCCCTTGGCACTCGTGAACGTCAGCCTCGAAGACGATGAAGCTGCCATGTGCGTTTCTTGATGCGTCACACCCTGCGGAAAACAAATGGTCACCATGGTCACTTTAGAATCTACGTAGGTTTTAGCACCCGTTTGAGTTACCCGGTAATCGCAACTATAGATTAAGTACCCCTTCGTGAAATGCTCAGGACCAAGAAGTGTTTCAAGTTTTAGAATATTTGAATATTGGCAGGACCGTAGCGAGAAATTTTGTAAAATCGACGTTTTTGACAATTTTTGCAAAATTCACCTAAGCAAATTTAGAAAATGTTATTTTAAACTCTATTTGAATGAGAGCAATGGTGATACTATCCCATGTTTCTGGACCCTATTTCAAAAAATTTATCGATCAGGGTTTTCCCCAGAAATTCAACGTCGATGTGAACAAAATGCATATTTTGCAAAATCGACACCGGAAAACATTTTTCAAAATTCACTAACGACAATTTCGAAAACTAACATAGAAAAAAAACGTGGAAAATTTTGCCATTTTGTCCTCGGAAAACGTGGAAAATTTTGCACTTTTGTCCTCAGAAAAAGTGGAAAATTTTGCAAAGTTGTCCTCAGAAACTGTAGCAAATTTGTACCGGAAAAATGTAAAAATGTTTCCAAATGGGCCTTGACTTCAATGAATTTCGCCGAATTGTTCAAAAAAACAGCCATTCTTCCCTGACTTTTCCAGACATTTTCAAGTTCCCCGACTTTTCCAGGTTTTCCAGGTGTGGGGGGAACCCCGTTTAATAATTTTGGTCCAGGAAACACATTTAGGGTCCATCGAAGCCTCCTCAAGAGGGTTTCTGGGGACACAATTTCCAAAGTTTCTCGATTTTGGGAGAGCAATATTTCAGAGATTCGTGATACTCAACCTGCACAGACTTTCACTGTGTCAAGACAGCTACTTACGTGCGAACTGACTGTCTGTCTTTCGGCCTGTTGCGCCACGGCAGTCTTCTGAGCGGTGAAATTTTCCGTGGACACCTTCATGGTAGCTGCGGCTGCGCGTTTCTGCTCCTGTTGCGTCACTTCCCCGGATTTCATTTGATACTGCTCCTGTATCGAAAAGACATAAAAAGACAATTCAGTAAGAATTTGTCAACGAACAAATTGTTCCACAAAAATTGGAGAACAATCGAAATAATCAACAACCGAGTGACTGCCTTCGTACCGTAAGAGTCAGCGCGATTCAACGAAATTCGATAACAATTGATCAATGAGAAATTACTAACCAATCATTTCGATATATTATCGGGTAACCAGGGAACGAGTATTGAATTGTATCGAAATACAAAAAAAAATTGATAATCAATACAGGAAAACCTGGATTGACCACTTCTTAGTGTTTTGTTTTTTCTAGCGTACATTTCCTTCACAAAAATTCTCCGTATAGTGACCGTGCACCTGTCTATTGTGTACATAGTGACCAGTGTGTGTTTTTTTTTTGCAATTTTTACATTGTCAATGTACCTTATAAAGTGACCAGATAACGGATGAGTCACCTTACATCCTGCTTTAACCCTAGTGGTTACTCAGATCGAAAAAATCACTGAAAACATGATCATAAGAAGCAGAAACCATTTAAAACAAGGAAAACTGATAATTTTTTCTTTAAAAAACAAACAAATGTGTAATAAGGCAATAAAGATACTGTATGTAATGCACATTTACATGATGATTCTGTACTTTTTGGTTTTGTGGTTTTTTACTACATGTATTAAAGTATACATGTACAAGTACAGTGTACGTGTTCATTTTAATTTAATTCCGGCATTCTTTGTATAGTGACACCTGTGTACTGTGACCAACATTAAATTTTTTTTTGGTGGTCACTTTTAACAAGTTTTACTGTACATCATCGGTACCTAAGAAATTGATAACGATCACCGGTATAGGAATTCAAGAAAATGGCTAATGAATACTTTGGTTATAGAATGGATATAATTAAAATTTGATAAGCAACGCCTTTCTAACTATAAATTAAATTTGATAATCAATTCCTGCATTTACTAGAGATGTAATAATCGATACATTCCTTAACATAAATTTCATAAATTGCTGGCGTATACGCAAGTACAGGGTTCCCCCAGAAATTTAATTTTCAACTTCCAAGACTTTTCCCTGACTTGTCCAGGTTTTAAAAATATTTCCCCGATCAATGGAAATGTTAAAAATGTAAAACATTTTCAAAATTTACCAATGACAATTTTGAAAATTAACATAGAAAAATGTAAAAAAATTAAAAAGAAAATATATTCGCACTCTGAAAACGAGGAAAATTTTGCGAATTTATACTCGGAAAACGTGGAAAACTTTTCAATTTTGTACTCGGAGAACGTGGAGAATTTTGCAAATTTCTCCTCGGAAAACGTGGAAAACTTTTCAATTTTCTACTCGGAGAACGTGGAGAATTTTGCAAATTTGTACACGGAAAACGTGGAGAATTTTGCAAATTTGTACACGGAAAACGTGGAGAATTTTGCAAATTTGTGCACGGAAAACGTGGAGAATTTTGCAAATTTGTACACGGAAAACGTGGAAAATTTTGCAAATTTGTGCACGGAAAACGTGGAAAATTTTGCAAATTTTACTCGGAAAACGTGTAAAACTTTTCAATTTTGTCATCGGATAACGTGAGAAACTTTTCAATTTTGCACTCTGAAAACGTGGAGAAGTTGACAAATTTCTACTCGGAAAACGCGGACAATTTTTCCAATATTTACTCCGAAAATGGGCCCTGAGCTAACCATGCACGTAGAAGCATTAATAAAGCATTAATTTTGGATAGCAACAACATGACTACGTTAAATTTCCCTGACTTTTTTAAAAATTGCCATTCTTCCCCGAATGCCTGACTTTTCCAGACATTTTCAAGTTCCCTGACTTAATTTCCAGCTTTTCCAAGTCTGGGCCGGGGTACCCTGCAATAAGCAACTGCTACCGAATGACATCGTTGAATTTTCCTGACTTTTCCAAGTTTTCCAAATTACCCCCAGACCTTGGGGGTACCCTGATAACGTTCATTACTATAAAAGACGTTCATCTGACAACAGGCGATATCAGACATTGAAGCACCAATAAGCAACAGCATCCGAATGGCATCGATGCAGATCGATAATTTCAAAATTATCGATCGGAATGATATAAAAAATGGTATTTCTGAATAGACTAAGAAACTAATCAAACTATCCCATTAGAAGCTGCAATATATTTCGATGAAAAAATATCAAGTCTTACCACGGGATCGTTGAAAAGCGCAATGCCGATACGGTTGGCAAATCGTGCGAACTTGGCCCTGAAGGCCTTCGAGCCTTTGCCAAACAATCCGACGGAGGAACGGTGGTCGTTCATAACACCACCACCATCAACATATCCTCCCCACTTCTGGTCGATAAAACAAATTGAAGCTCGCGTATGCGCTTCATTCATACGTCATATTTCAATCTCCCCACCCCAGAAACATTTGCAAACATCACGTGACTGCAGCATCGCGTGCCGAGCAAATATACATGGCGACAACTTCTGGTGAATATAAGCAGCAATTAAATCACTGCATCGTGAGTCCATCAGTCCATGGAATGGGCAGAGTATAGCACCAAAGTGTGAAATCAACATCGAATTATAACGAGTCTCCATGCATTTCGGCGGATAAATAGCGAGTAATAAATTAAGATAGACATGTCGTCACCACAATCGATATGGGATCGGCCAGAGGCCTGAAAAGGTCACGCCACATTCGGTCATGACCTTTACCAATGAGTTTGCAGAAATCTAGCTCCTATTTGGATCGAACCCTCACATCAGGATGAATGAAATTCACGATCTTGAAATTATCCAACGGAGAGTATGGTCTGCAGATTTGGCAGCTTTCTATATTTTCAATTAATATGATGTTGACAGAGATCAGGGGGGTGACCCCCCACTCAGATTGTCACACGAATTGTCACAAATTCAGCATAACCCCTCCACCCCTTAAATGATTTACCAGGTTGATTTACCAGGGTGGCCACAAAATTTTCCTTTTCAATTTCCCTGACTTTTCCCTGACAAAAATCCCAAATTCCCCGACCAAAACTTACTCGTCATAATGAAAAATAAAATAACAATTGCAATAAGAAGCAATTGCCAAAACGCTAGATTTTTTTACGAGTCTAGCTGAAGATCCGGATTGGGGATGGAGCTGCTAGCAGACTGAGTGCAGGGGATAGCATTTTGCTTTTATTTGGGAAAATTTCCCTGACATTTCCATGACTTCCATGACCACTTTTTATCCCTCCTGACTTCCCTGACCTGTGGCCATCCTGAGAGATGCCTCACTCTTTGAATTGGGATTCATTATTATTAGCAATACAGGCAAATTAAGATAGGGGCTTGAAGCCGAAAGAAATCTAATTGCTGAATTGGTGTTATCCAGCCTGTTCTGGAAGACTGGACGCTGGGACAGTCGTCCAACAGTACTTCTAGTCGCTGATAACCAGCACATTCAAGGAGAACTTCCTGAAATCGACCCGCACCGAGGGTTTAAGCAGTGTTCGCTGGCTGTAGAGTACCGAGCTGAATTGAATTATCCGTTCAATTCAATTCTTTACCCTGCAGTCGGTACATACAGCAAAACCTCGATTATATGAACTCATCAGCACGAGGTTTCTGCCAACCACACCGTGCGTTTTTTTGGCTGGCGCAGGCCTCAACCTTGGGAAAATTACTGAAATACATTAGGGTACCTCGTTTGAGGCCAGCTCGTAGCAGTAGTCCAGCTACAGTAAAACCTCTATTCTGTCAACCTCTAATATGTCAACTTTCTATTATGTCAACTCATCAGCACGTGGCTCCTG
>JAQGAO010005277.1:0-13828 GCA_034697705.1 Ommatoiulus sabulosus
CTTGCATTCGGTAGACCAGGGTTCGATTCCCGGGTCGGCTATCCTCGATTGTGGCTTTTCATGGTTTCCCACAATCCTTCTAGGGCGAATGCCGGGATAGTTCCATATTAAATCGGCCATGCCGTATGTGACCAGTCTGTGACTTAGGCTGGGTTGGGGTGGTAGAATATCCTCCACCGGCCCCGCTTGGGTCGCAGATTGCACTAGCCTCGGGGGGAAAGAAGTATTGAGGAGGTATTGACCGTATTGAAGAAGTATTGCGGTAGTATTGAAGTATTGAAATAGGAGGGGGGAATGAGTCCCCATTCAGTTGGTAGCGCCCCCCAAAACGGGGGGTCCGTCTCAAAGGACAAGGCTATACAAGTAATCCAATCCGCGCTTGTAAACGAATCGTAGGTGGGCGTGGCTTCATCGTAGTGATATCTATACGCCAACAGGGCGGCGCTGCAGTGCTTTTTCCATGCACAAAATGTGGCGAGTGAACCTACTTATGTTATATACGTATACTGTGTCTATGGGTGAAATCTCGCGATGTTTCACCGCTCCTTTCGACGCTTTGTGAAAACACTCCAGGTATGGTATGGACCATCCTTGTGAGACGTGCAGGGGGCGGAGTTGTCTTCTAGTTTAATTATTGCACGAGTCGCGCGTTTGTTTGCCCACTCCGTTGTTAACAAGATGAATAATAGAAGAAGCGGATCTCCCATCAAAGTCGCTTTTTTGCGTATCGTCCAATCCGAGTTAATCAAGCCCCGCTTGTTAGTAAATCAGAGTGAATTTCAATTGACAGCCAAAGTTGGAATCGCTCGCATGGGTTTGGCCGTGAGCAATCATGCAAAATGGCGGCACGGAATAGGCCTATCGGAAAACCCGACCATGTTCGCGTCGCTTCCCATCAAGTTGACACGGTGTCGCGCTTCGAGGGTGGGCCCGATCAAAACTGACAACCGTGGCCAAGGATACATTTAGATTTCTCTCATTCTGCTCGTGCATAATTTAGATGCATCAAACTGGCAGTTTAGAAGCGCGTCTGTTGTCGCTTTATGCCGCTGCGGGCGCTCGTACGTGACAGCGAATGCTCGTGCCCGATTCACGGTGCCGCGAGCGCCCGCAGCGGCATGACGCGGCGACGGACGAGATTATCAACTGATACGACTGAGTCACGGTGTTGAAAGTCAGTTTGAGATTCATTATGCCTGATTCCCATTAGACAGAAAGTGAAACAAAAACAGATATTTGTCAGCACAAGCTGCTGCAGAAAGTAGCTGCTTGATGAGTGCATGTTCACACTCGGCAGCATTTCAGTAGTAGAAAAATAAAGGAACTCTAGCTACTGCATCCATTCGGGCCTGAGTTTGCAATAAAAGACTTCTTGCATTTTGGCTCGAATACTGCTTGCAACAAGCAGAACTTTGCCAAAGTTCTTTCAGCAAGCAGAATTCTGCCCAGTGGGAATCAGGTAATAGAACCTTTACGTTCTGAAATAATCCGTCGCGTGCATCCCTGAAGTTTGGAGCTGGAGCACGTGATTTTTAATACGATTAAAAATATTGGTTCCAGTTCTGGAGTCGGTGGGAATCTGATTTGCAAAAAACGGGAAATGTGATTTGTGATCTAACAGCATTCGACATTTTCTTCCGATTTCTACGAGTAATGGCGCTAAATTTGAATGACCTGACCTTTTCCGCCATTCATGTTCCTGTCTTAAAACCGCGCATGCGTGTGTGACACCAGCCGATATTCCAAAACATCCTAACCCCCATAGCACAGTACAATTACTGTATAATACTATGTAATATAAGTAAGTTCACTCGCCGCTTTTTTGCGTGGAAAAACACTGCAGCGCCGCCCTGCTGGTTTGCAGATATCAACGATGAAACCACGCCCCATATTAACCCGTAAAACTATAAATCGTCAAAGCTGAACAGGGTAACACCTTTATCTGATTGGCTTTCATGTTTATGGTAATTAATGAGCGCGCGCGCAAAGGCCGCGTGTTTTAGAACACTGGTGAGTGACACGTTGACTACGATTCGTTTACAAGCGCAGGGCATGACTGATGGCAAGTTGATATCTGCTTACCAACAGGGCGGCGCTGCAGTGTTTTTCCCACGAGAACATCGAAGGCGCCGAGACGTAGTGCACCTACTTACTGTATATTACGTATACGGTGCCCATAGCGACGCTGTTTTCTAAGGTTTTTAATTTTCGAAAACTTCGCAATGATGCAAGTTGCTGATCGAGTTTTCTATTCAATACGTGGTTAAGATACTTTTTCCCATCTCTTACTTCACCAGTTGCTAACCGTCCTTTTCGTGGAATTCGTCATAGTGACGTCAGGGATGACTATTTTGGGCATGCGTGTGATTTTAAAACGACGACAAGAGCGGAAGGGCGGCCATGATGAAAAAGGCGTTACGTGACTGCTTGCCACGCTTATTTTGTCGTAATCACACTGAGATTGATCTCGGGGCTGTTGACCGTTGCTAAGTCAAACAACGTGGGCTTGACCAGAAATAACGTAATTCCCTCGGGGTATGGTTTCAGTCCGTTTCGACCACGTCACTCAGAGCGCATTTACGTAACCACCATATGCTTACGTTTGTTGCGGAGGACGCTTTGCGGTATTTTCTATGCAAATAAGCAGCGCGCCACACGATGCCGGCGTTGTAAATTATGCAGATTATTCGCTTCCTGCATGCCGTATATAGCTTAAGGCCTGTTCATTTCCGCCATGGTGGACATAGCTAAGTTTATCGGAGCATGGCCCCACCGCAGCAAATATATGGGATGGAGATGCATTGGGCATGACAAGGTCATCTTAGAAAGATCATGCGGAAGATCTCGCACCCTCTAGGAGCTTTCAAAACGATCGAGCCAATGAACGCTCGTGTGCTTCGCTGCGAGAGTATGTTTCTTTTCCACCCACCCTTCTCCAGTCATTTATGATCAAATGACTAACTGCTGCTGATGCCCCCGCCCCCTATTAGCAACGTACGCCATCTACCGATTGTTTGAGGAGACTTGAAACTGGCTGGATTAAAAAAAAAATCTAAAATTGTTTTAACAATGATCTAACGCAAGGAAATCTGATTAAAAGTTTTTAAATGCTTTAAAATATTAACAACCAAAAATGTCATCGCAAAATGCATAATTGCCATGGCATAATTAAGTTACGGGCCATCCCAAAGGGATACTATTAGCGCTAATGCTATTCATTGTTAGTTTGTTTTGCTTATAATTAAGATAACACTAGATCTTTCATTGTGATTCACAGCTTTATTGGGATTACAGAATAGCCCCAACATTTTGTCCAGAAAAGCCCTGCGAGATAATATCATGTTTTTGGATGAGAGGAGGTGTAGTTTCAAAAGTCACGTTATGTAGCCTACATGTAGCCCTTCAATATTTTACTAAACCGTACACATTTCAGCGTTTATTCCGAATCTGATATTAAGGCTGGTGCAAAACCGTTTGCTAAATTTTTTATTTACCAACGTTTTCTGGTTATACTGTAGCTGACGACAAAATGTTCGATTACCATGTAATCTGACCATTTTTAAAATGTCGTATTTGCTATCGTGTTTCTCCGAAAATATGACCAGGTCTGACATTAATATTTGCTCCAAAAAACGCATTAGTGCTTATTTCAGGGGAAGTCTTATTTTTTCATGTAAAACAACATCCACGATTCCTTTCTTGTACTCGACGGAATAGCTCTTTTCTTTTTGCAATCTTCTTATGTGGTGTCAAAATATTATTCCCTTTAAATCAAGTGTTAATTGAAGACTTAACGATCGAGACAGGAGTGACAACAAAAATGATGACACCTACCGGGTAAGAACGACGAAAAATTACAGGCACTAAAAGTCAGAAAATGTTTCTTTATATTTCACACAAGTGCAAAGTTGTTGTTCATTCGACAATAAGTCTCGAGTTCGTCTGTTTACATACCCTATAGTAGTTACCTCTCGTCCAAAGGCGCCCGCTCTACATAATGAAAAATCATCATAGGGCTTATTTTCCGGTTAGGTCGTATTTTCGGAGAAACATCTATTTTTTAAGGTTCAGTTAATATTAAATCGCTATGCTTTCGATAAAATCGAAAGAGCATATTTGGCAAGGACGTGAATTCTCAATATGCGTCAAGTTCTTATATCCGACTTTCCCTTCCACTTCTGTTATTATATAAATTGGGTTATTTCCTTGAAACGGAAGTAAAGGCCCATACACCTGAGCCTACTTTTTCCCTTTGCCTTATTTCATTTATTTTGGAATTTTTCTCCAATAATTCGAGTAAAGGCGCATTCCTCTTACCCGCACCCATAAGGAAAGAAGCAAATTCACGAAAACATTTTCCATGTTTTTCAACCATTTTTTTGTTGTTTTGTTTTCAATCTCTTTCGTTTTATCACTCCTCCAGGCTATATCTTATTTGAAAACATTCTCCGCTTTCTGATTGGTAGTCCTATTTGCTCGCTGTTGTCCTCCTGTCCTAATTCATAATTCACTGTTGATGCCCTAGGGGCGCTTCAGTCGTTTCCCCCCTTCCTCCGCGGCTTTTCCCAGTACGCCGTTTGCAGGAAACAATAGGATTGAAATTTCTCACTATCTCCGAACATATTGTGGTCATTACTCTTCTTGTCGCCTAACGTCAACATCATCTTGGTCGAGCAACCCGATAATCGCAATTTAAAGTAACAAAACGTAGACGTAATAAATGGCCCCCAGCAAACTCTTCCCGGAGAGAGAGGCCGCCAGGGGGACAGAGTCGCAACCTACAAGAATTTACAATATTGGCCCTGCCCAATATTGATCAGGCATAATTAATGCCCGACAAAGTCGCTGTTAATTAATGCAGTTTTGGCGCTAGCTGATCCTTGATTCCCCTTTCAACATGACGTGCTTGAACGAGTTGACCAGAGACATGAATTTGCTTCAAGATTTTGCCAAAGAAGACTCTCGAGGCACAATGTTGACTCATCGTCTTTGATTGCATCCGACTTTGCAGATTTCATCGTTAAATATCCACGCGCTGCATCATGTTCGCCTGATAAAATCAACCGTTACCAATCCTTGACAGCTCTATCCGATTTTCAAGATGTTAAATTTCGAAATACATGTACAATGTATGTGGGGCAAAATTTAAAAATCAATTCTTGAAACAAATAACGATACAGTATGTGAAATGTTTCACAGCATTTTTCCTCGTTTTTTTAAAAGAATATCACATTCAATTTTCTATGCTTTATAGAAATAATTTAAAACAAATGTTTAACACCGTTTTGAAATTCTGGTATTACCATATTTTTTCATTAAAAAATCAACGAAATTTCTTTGAACCGTTAAACTAGTGGAGCTTTCCAATTTTTAAGGAAAGATCGTTCGTATAAACAATTAAGACGGTGATATAGAGAAAAATTTAATCATTCAGCGTGATAAAAGAAATTTACTAAATTATTACCGATATTTTCGTTATCTTAGTTCTAGCAAGATCCACGATTCAGTTTTCTGGAATTCGTTTTTCCGAACGTTTAAAATCGTAAAATTACTTTAACATGAAAGCTTGTTTTATCGAGGGATTTCACTGCCGTCGTGATAAAAATAAGCTAATCTCTGAATACGACGAATAACGGAGATGTCTGCAACCGACAATCCGTATCTTTTTATTTTTCAGTTATAAAATATCCAATTTAATGAGCCTTTGCGCTATGCACTTGCTTAATTCCGTTCTTTAGGTTGCAGCCTTGTTTGCTTAAGAAATGTTTGCGTTTTAACGATTTTCCAGGAAGGAATAATATTTTTATTTGTGTTTATTTATAAACACACTCGTATCTTTCTCTTCATTTGCCATGGGCTAACATTCGCTCGTAGTAATACGAGACTCGGTATAAAATATAAGCTGAAATTTGGCATTTCGCAGCAATCAATAATAACACAGCTTCATTCGTATATCGACTGGAAGAAGAAGTATATAGGACCTGTAGGCGGTAGATTTGCAATTTACTAAACTAGGATTCTCGTTATACATGTGCATGTATTAGGTCAGTCGCAGAAAGAGCCAAGCATTATTAGGTGCCGATTTAAGTTTAAGATGGTCTCATCAGTTTCTATGCCATTTAACTAAGCTAGAGCACTCTTATAACAGACAGAAAAACCCTCTGATTTTCTCTTCGAATATACATGTATGTCCTTTCCAGTTTTTGGAAATCCTTTACATGTATTCCAAAGTTCTATACTCGTATGCAATATAGCTACAGTATAATACCGTTTATCTCTACATGAATTCGTATACGTATATTCTTTTATTACTGTATATTCTTTACCCTACAGTCAGTACATAGTACCATTTGGCAGGGGGGGGATCATTATGCTAATTAAGTCAGACTAAGTAGTCTGGTCATGATGGACCCCAACATTTCAATTAAATTATATTTCCCGTATTTGGGACTTACTTTAGGTCACTATTAAAAAGTTACAAGGCCAAATGTGTAGCTGGTACATGGAACATTTAATGGGTTTAATACTTGAGTTGTGGCATCGAAATGGAAGAATACACAAATCAAGAACTGGCTAATATGCATTTCATTTATGGGCTTGCTGATGACAATGCTAGATTGGCACAACCAGCCATGGGCACAACAATGGTATGGAGAACACTATCCAAACAGACATTTGTGAAACTTTGTGAAAGTGGGACAGTACGATCGAACAGGCATGACACAGGCAAAGGTAGACATATGAGGACACTCGTTGTTGAAGAAGCTGTCCTTGATGCAATGGAGGAGAATCCAGGCACAAGTGTGAGAGCTATAGCGCACCAGGTTGGTGTGAGCTCCACCACTGTGTGGAACATTGTGCATGTGCACCAACTGTACCCCTTTCATGTACAATTGGTACAAGCACTAAATCCTGCAGATTATCCACTACGTGTGCAATTTGCACAGTGGTTTCTGCAAAAAACTGCAGTTCAGCCAGACTTTCCATCACATGTGCTCTTCACTGATGAAGCTACATTTACAAGAGATGGTGCCTTTAATGTGCACAATAACCATGTATGGAGCCAAGGAGAACCTGCATGGTATGAGGCCACGTGCATACCAACAACGCTTTTCAGTGAATGTTTGGGCAGGCATCCTCGGTGACACTGTCATTGGGCCATATCTGCTTCCTCCACGACTTAATGGCCAATCATTCCACATCTTTTTGGAGGAACAGTTGCCGCAACTTTTGGAAGCTGTCCCTTTGGCAATTCGTAATGCCATGTGGTTCCAACATGATGGGGCCCCTGCCCATTTTAGCAGGGATGTGCAGCATTATCTTGATGCTACTTTTGGGACCCAATGGATTGGCAGAGGTAGGCCTGTTGCTTGGCCCCTAGGTCTCCAGATTTGTCATGCCTGGATTTCTTCCTATGGGAAGAAATAAAGAACGTAGTGTATGAGACTTCATTTGACACACAAGAAGATCGTGTGGCCAGAATTGCGGTTGCTGCGAGCAATGTAAATGACATGCCAGGCATCTACATTGTATGGAAGAGTGTGTCAATCAATGCGTCGCCGATGTGAGGCTTGCATTAATTGCAATGGTAGAACGTTTGAGCATTTACTGTAAAACATTGTAATAAACATGTAATTGTTGAAACATTCTGTGTAAACATTAATGCTATGTAAACCTTTCTGTGCCAACGTTAATTCCACTTAATGTTTTAACAGTGACCTTTGGACCCTAGGTTCTATGGTGAAATATGTTAACCTTAGTTCACTCTAACACCAGTTTGAGTTTGTACCATGAGTTCAAAAACATCGTGTATTTATGTTATTTTTTGTCTGTTTTCATTCTTACTTATCCTACGTAATCGTTTGTCATTCTTGTAGCGAATATGATGTGGACTACGGCTTGCAGCGTCAACGCACCGGTACCATACGAATACGGTCCTTCATTGTTGCACACCGCGGTATACGAAGGCAACATAGAGAAGGTGTCTCAACTCTTGAGTCATAGAGCTAATGTCAACCGGTTGGAGAGATATAGAGAAATGCCTCTGCATGTTACAGCCTCTAGAGAAACCTCTTTAGGTGAGTCAATCTAAGTTAGAGCTTAGCGTTCCTTGAAAACCTTGGAATCAGAATGTTCCGTTAAATCCTCAGTGGTGGAACTTTCTTGCGCGTAATTCCCTCTTGCTGCAAGCATTCATTCAGTTCATCTCTCGGTTTACTGTTTCAGAAGTGGTTAAAATGCTGGTGGCTGCTGGAGCGGATGTCAATCGGTGCGACGAATTTGAGTATACGGCTTTTATGCACACTTGCAGCCAAGGTTATGTTAGCATCGGCCGTTACTTGGTGAGAAACGGTGCGGAGGTGAACGCTAGCAATAATTTTTCCATGACGCTTCTTCTGTTAGCCATCCGTGACAAATCCTTAAACTTGCCGTTCATCTCCGACTTGCTGAAAGCCAAGGCCAGCATCAATGGCTGTGATGCGAGAGGAGCGTCTCCTCTGCACAACATCATCGAAATATCAGGTACACTTCATGACGACACTAAGTGGGATGTTCTCGAGCTTATGCTTTCTTACCCGTGCGATATCAATGCCAGGGAAAATATTGACGATGCCACGCCGCTACTTACAGCCGTGTCTGGCAATGATCTGAAATCGGCGCTTATGTTGATCAAGGCTAGCTCCAAGATGGACATCGAGGATTGTTATAGCAGAGTTCCCATGTCTTCCGCCATTGTGATGAACCACTACCCACTGGTGGAGCTGCTCTTGGTGGCCGGTGAACGTATCTCGTAGAAACTGGATGAACGTACGAACAAGGCTCAAGTACGAGGATCCGTCGATGCTGAAGCGCTTGCTGGCCGTGGGTGCCAAATGTCCGAAGTTGTCCATTATGTGCAGAAGGTCCTTCTACAATCACTACGGGACCCAGGCTCTTAATCAGATAGAGAATCAGCCCTTGCCTCCATGGATCAAAATGTATCTTTCTTTCGAAATCTTGTAAGATGGACACCGAGGAGATACCATCCCTCGAAAATGTTGACAGATATCGTTTATTGCTGCAAGTTGTACAATTGTAAGTTAAAACTTCTCAGTGCGGGATAAATGTTGCCGCGCCTCTTGAACGCCGTACTTTATCCAAGTCTTAATTGAGTAATGTGTGGAATTTTTGGTCTTTTGTGAAATCTTTTAGCACCTGTCCTGGTCAGAAGTGACCAAAACCAGGGAGGGAAGGTCAAATCAGGGCCGGAGGCCAAAAGTGAAATTGTCAGCGTTTATGGGTGTTTAATTCGGTAAAGATCAATTAAAATGACCCTATTGTTTTTGGAGTTCCAAGAACTCGAGATTCTGTCTAGCCGACTTGTACAATTCCATGTGCACCCTTGTCTTGATTGACCGGACACTGTATGGACAGGTGGTGCATGGGGAGGGTCCATCCACCTGAATGTCCACCTGAAGGTGTTGAGGGATGTTTCAACTTTTAAGAACCACATTTGTAAAAAGTTGTCATACTGTACATAATTGTTGCCATTTTAGAAAACCTGTTTAGGACATTCAGTAAGTTATTTTCTTTATTCCCTGTCTGGTTGTGCAAAATTTCCAAAGTGGAATTTACCAAGCTTCATTCACCAATTTTTTAAAAATGTGGGGAAATCTAAAAATTGTGGAACAATTTTGGAAAATGTTCAACGCTTGTATTGTACCAATTTTTAAAAACTTTCCATGTCTTTATTGTCCAATTTTGCAGATTTTTATTAATCAATTTTTCAAGTTTTTGCGCGTTATCACTGAGCAATTTTACTAAATTTTCCGGTTTGCAATCTTCAATTTTCAAGATTTTGACACACTCTAAAAGTTTAATCTTTAAAATTTGACTTTGCTTTCAATCGTTAGTTTTCAAAAATTTTTCACATTTTTAATCTTAACTTTAAAAAACATCCTGCGTTTTCAATTTTCAAATTTAAAATAATGTTTATATTTTCATACTTCAAAGACTCACATATTATCAAGTTACAATTTTTAAATTTTGGCAAAATTCTCCACGTTGTTGTCGTTTAATTTATCCAAATATTTTACGTTTTCATCGCGACATTTTCCAAAATGTTTCAATTTTAGAATTATTCGGAACTGTTCCATTTGTCACGTATTTTATGTTTAGATTAGCAAAAAAATTCACGTTTTTATCGTTTAATTTAGCAATAATTTCTACGCTCTTATTATTGAATTTTGCGAAGTTTTATCGAAAAATTGCGCGCGTTTACACTGACATTTATTCCAAAGTTTATGAGTTTTCAATATTAGTTGCAAATATAGTATACACATTTTTACGATGAATTTTTCAAAATTTTCATGTTTTTAATGTACAGTTTAGGACAAAATTCCACGCATTCCATGTTCAATTGTACCAGATATGGATCGATATCTGCAAAATTTGACACCTTTTTCAATTAGTGAAAAAATTGTTAATGTAGTATGGATTATCCTTATTGTAAATTTTAAAATATTTATATGAATTATATCAAAATACCAGAAAAAAATATGTACGCCACTGCTGCCATGAGATTCAAAACACGAGCGTAATATCCTTGAATTTCTGTCTCAATTTCCTTCCTCGATCTTTATCTGTTTCGCAATATATTTCGCACCTAAAAAGAGTTTTCTACAAATGTTCAACGTAATTAGGGTACGTGGCTCCCACTCGACCGAAACTGAAAAACTTAAGCACTTGTACATGTTCAAACTGAGCAAAATTAAATTCAAAATTAAACGCTAAATAATTCAAATCTAGCGCTGTACTCATAAACATTTACCATATTGTGACATTGCTCATTTTAAAACTTAGGCGTAATTTCCTCCAATTTCTTTTTCAACTTTATCAATCTTTGACTTTTGATCTTTCGATGATTAAAGGCGTGTTTAATTCGCCTTTTGTTTAGCTTTAACGAGAAGTCGATTGAAAGGTACGTGAGTCTACTGGACTGAGAACTAAAAACTATAATCGAATTGACGTCAGTAATTAATTAAGGGACATCCTAATGACTCATTTATGATCCAAAAAAAAATGAAAAATTGATTTAAAAAGTCTTTTTTGGCAGGATAACTTATGCAACTTTTGGTTATGTTTACTGTTGTGGCCATGGACTCTGTTAACGATGCACGTACATTAAATGCTATAAATAAAATGTTTTCGAATATATATCTATGTTGTAGTTTTTTGTCTATTTTCATTCGTGTAGCAAAAATGATTTCACCCGGAGATTCATCGTTGTTGCACATCGCAGTGAAAGAAGGCAACGTAGAGAAGATGTCTCAACTCTTGAGTCAAGGAGCTAACGTCAACCAGTTGAGGTTATTTGGAGAAACACCTCTGCATTTTGCGGCTACTAAAGGAACCTCTTTAGGTGAGTCAATCATATTCTGTTATAGCTATACAGCGTAGCGTTCCAAGAAAACCATGGAATCAGAATGTTCCGTTAAATCCTAGGTGGTGGAACGTTTAAGCTTGCCATAAAAATTTAACTTTCTTGCGTGTAATTCTCTCTCGCTCCAGGCATTCGTTTAGTTCATCTCTCGGTTCACTGTTTCAGAAGTGATTAAAATGCTGGTGGATGCCGGAGCTGATGTCAATCGTTGCGACAGCTATGAGTATACGGCTCTTATGTACGCTTGCCTCAATGGGCATAGCAGCATCGCCAGTTACTTGTTGAGAAACGGTGCGGAGGTGAACGCTCGCGATAATTATGGCACAACGCCTCTTGTGTTAGCCATCCGTGCCAAATCCTTAAGCTTACCGCTCATCTCCGCCCTGCTAAAAGCCAAGGCCTGCGTCAACGGCAGTGGCTCGAGAGGACTAACTCCTCTCCACGCCATCGTCAAAAGACGAGATATGTTTCATGATGGTGCGAAATGGGATGTTATGAAGCTTTTGCTGTCTTACCCGTGTGATATCAATGCCAAGGAAAATTTCGACGGGGCCACGCCGCTCTTTACGGCCGTGTTAAGCAATGATCATAAAACGGTGCTGATGTTAATCCAAGCTGGCTGCAAGTTGGACATCAAGGATCGTTTTGGCAGATTGCCCATGTTCCATGCCATCGAGTATAAACTCTACCCTCTCGTGGAGCTGCTCCTGGCAGCCGGTGAACGTATCCCTTGTGAAGACTGGATGGACATACGAAGAGAGCTCGAGAGCGAGGATCCGACAATGCTGGAGCGCATGCTGGCCGTGGGCACAGAATGCCCGAGGTTGTCCATCATGTGCAGAAGGTCCTTCTACGATCACTACGGGACCCAGGCTCGTAATCAGATAGAGAATCGGCCCTTGCCTCCGTGGATCAAAAGGTATCTTTCTTTCGAAATCTTGTAAGATGGACACCGACGAGATACCGTCCCTCGAAAATGTTGACAGATATCGTTTTTTGTTGCAAATTTTACGATTGTAAGTTAAAACTTCTCAGTGCGGGATAAATGTTGCTGCGCCTCTTGAACGCCGTGCTATTATCCGAGTCTTAAGTGAGTAATAAAATACTCAGAAACTGAAGATTAAACTCTTTGAATTTCTACCGCCTGTAAGCAAAGGTCTTGCATTTCGATTCTCTTGACTTTGATTTCCATAGTCTCTTCTAGAACGACAATGTGACTGATTCTCAGAATCTCCCTAAGGTGATGACTTTTTGGTCTATTTTGAAATTTTTCAGCACTTGTCGTGGAACAAAGAGACCAAAACCAAGGAGGGGAGGTCAAATCAGGGCCACCGGTCAAGAACTCGAGATGTGCACCCTTGTCTCGATTGACCGCACACTGTATGGACAGGTGTTACATGGGGAGGTCCATCCACCTGAAGGGGTCGAGGAAGGTTTTAACTTTTAAGAACTACATTTTTAAAAAGCTGTCATATTACAATATGACAGCCATTTTATAAGACCTGTTTAGAACATTCAGTAAGTTATTTGCTTTATTCCATGTCTTGTTGCGCAAGATTTCCAATGTGAAATATACAAAATATCATTCACTAATTTCTTAAGAATGTGGAGGATCTAAAAAATGTGGAACAGTTTAACAAAATTGTCCATGCTCGTATTGTTACAATTATTTTCAAAAGTTTGCATGTTTTTATTGTCCAATTTTGCAGATGTTCACTGATCAATTTTTCAAGCTTTTGCGCATTATCACTGATCAATTTTGCTAAGTTTTCCAGTTTTCATTAATGTTCAATTCTAAAAGTTTTTTTACATTTTAAATTTTAAATTTCAAACAATTTTCCACGTTTTCAATCTTAAATTGTGAAATATTTACACCTTTTTTTAACTTTAATTTTCAAGATTTTTACAAACTTTACAAGTTTAATTTTCAAAAATTGTTCAGCTTTCAATCTTAGATTACAATTGTTTAAAATTTGGTGAAATTCTCCATATTGTTGTCGATTAATTTATCAAAATATTTCACATTTTCCAAAATGTTCCAATTTTAAAATTACTCGGAACTGTCCAATTTGACAGTTATTTACTGTTCAAATTAATACAAAATTTAACGTTTTTATCGTTTAATTTAGCAAAAATGTCTACGCTTTAATTATTGAATTCTGCGAAGTTATTTTGTAAAATTGCGCGCATTTTCATGGACATATAATAATATGACGGAAATAAACGGATAATGACCAAGGGTCACAAATATACACAATTTTATGATAAATTTTTTTAAATGTTCTAGATTTTAAAGTACAATTCAGTGTTCAGTTCAGCGAACGTCTCCACATTTTTATTAGTTTAGTTTAGTGGTGATCACCGCGCCGAAGCATTATGGTGATTTAGGGGTCTCAGAGAGAGACA